>JAGFZM010003833.1:0-16679 GCA_017657215.1 Limnothrissa miodon
TACATTAGCCTGAATTATTATAACCACACATAAGTGCATATGACAAGTAATTACATTAGCCTGAATTATTATAACCACACATACGTGCACATGACAAGCAATTTACATTGGAATAAGCATGTGCAATTCATGTGCTTTCATATACGTCACCATTATTTATGTGCATCTGAAATGTGTTTTTGAAGTGTATGTGTACAGTATGTGTTTGAGAAGTGCCATACCTGAAGCTCCCTGTATGGAATCTTCTTTAGACACATAGTTTGTCCCGTCGTAAAACTTGACGGTGCAAGTGACTGTGGTCTTGGTGCTCGCCCATGTTTTGACTGGGATTCTGAGTCTGCTCGTGATGCTGTACGTGCGATTATTTGAATCCCGCAAGGCGTTGTCATCTGTCCCCACTCCATCGGTTACAGTCTCCTGGTTGACACTCCAGATGACAGAGACATGGTCGGGGTAGAAGTCTGTGGCCACGCACAGCAGGGTCACTGAGGGGCCATTTTCCCTGTAGCGCTGAAGGCTTTTAGAACAGCTTTCATTTGTATTTGGAGGAAACAGCTTCACTTTGGGTGGAGTGACTGGAATGTCTTTCTCTATTGGGAAAATATATGATGCAGTGATTAATATCAAAAACTATATCTGGAGATAAAGATGAAGTCTAATCCAGACTTTTTTTATCCAGAGAACTTCTCACCTTCTCACAGCAACTTTAAATAAACCACTCAGTATATATTTCAGATGTGCAGTCTGACAAAGTGTAGCTATTATACATTGAATTCATGTGTAATGTACAAGGCAGTAAGATTCCAGAAACCAAAAACAAGATACTTCATTGACAACTGAACTGAACAACATAAAGTCAAGCCAAAGTCCATATCTGAACAGTCAACAGAACAAAGTTAAAAAATGAAATACTTCATGTTTTTCTCTCACCAAGAACCGTCAGCTTGGTCCCCCCTCCAAAATAAGCAGGGTACGTGCCTGAGCACACTATACTCTCCTGGAGACAAAAACTGAATGCTAACTGTCTAGCCAAACTGAATGCTAACTGTCTAGCCACATGATTAGACAGTCATTTGTTTCATTGTCACAAAACTTCCACGTTCCCTTCATCATCTGAACTGGCAGTGGTAGCCTACTATTCCAATGAAATAACTGAACTTGATTAAGCCAATTTTTAATAAAATTACAATATTTCACTCAACACAACTTCTTTTAGACTCATTGATGTTAATGGAAAAATTATTATGTCCTTGACAGTTTAATCTAGTTTATAGCATGTATCTAATCTATTTATAGCTATTCTAACTTAACTGAGTACAGATCAACCGTTTGGTGGTCTATAAAAGCTATACTGACAGTAATCTTCTGCACTTCTGAAGAGGAAAACCACAAACTGTTATTCAAGACGCTGGTTCTTTGCTTTGTGCTCATGAACAAGAATCTTTTCAGAGAGATAAGAAAACTATGCAAATATACCTCAAAGAATGGGCTACAGTTGGTTTGAAACAGCCACAACATGTCTTCAAATATATCTCAAAGAATGGGCTACAGTTTGTTTGAAACAGCCACAACATGTCTTCAAATTTGTACAACCTACTCACACATGGATTCATCGTTTCATTTTAGAAAAAAAAATAAATTGTAGCTAATCTATTAAATTTAAACCTTTAAGACAGAATATTGCAGCAGTCCAAATGAACTTTTTAGCCAACAACAAACTTTTTTACTTACAGTTACTGTTACTTTACTTTGATCAATTTAGTTTTCACAGTTTTACTGCCAGTCTTATGTCTGTGTGTTGCTGTCCCAGACCCCAAGACTCTTCACAACAGTATATACAGCTGCTAGGGGTTAGGACCTGTTTTCTGCTGTACCTGTACACTTGTTTTGTCTGTCATGTCTTGCCTGTCTACTGCATCTCTAGTGGTAAGAATAGTGATTAGAGTATATTTTCAGTCTAATGTCTAATTTTCACTGTCTAATGTACGCAAGGGGCAGTGAGAAACGTAATTTCGATTCCTTTGTATGTCTAGTACATGTAAAGAAATTGACAGTAAAACTGACTTCACTTGACTTGATCAACAACAAAACATTTTCTTACCGAGAACAGTGAGTTTGGTCCCTTGGCCAAAGTAAGCCGGCTGAGTGTTCACATTGCTCAGACGCCGCAAAAAAACATCTGGCTACATCACGCTAACTAAACTCAACTCATCTAGACAGCACAAGCTCAAAATAAACACACATACACACACACACACAACATACTGTACACTATTGCTTTGAGATAATAATCCATCTTCAAAACATATATGCCACTATTGCTTTGAGCTAATCATTTGATTTTAAGTCTGCTCTTACAGAAGCACTGACATCATCTTACATCTTACAAAAACATTCTTTAGAAGAGTTTTAGAACAGTTGTGTGTTTATATGGAGCTAAAAGACTGGACTTACCCAGAACAGTGAGTTTAGTGCCAGGACCAAACTCTGCCTTGCCAGTGGAGCACAGAGTGAGACTGCCATCACTATTCACTGACCTGAGCTACGGGCGCTTGTTGCAATAAACTATTTCTAATGTTATAGTTTTGCTCTCTACCACTCAAGTAGTTTTGCTCTCTACCACTGCAGTAATTTGACCTTTTTTTTTGAGGCAGTTAAAAACTTCACAACCTTGGAGATTAAATTTGAGTTCAACTACCTGAACTACTTGAACTAAACGTTACACTGCTCCAACCTACACTGTTCTGACCAACACCTGACAAACACTCAAATTGTATTTAATTTCTTCTAGGTTCAATTTTACTTACTCTCACTTCTTTTTTATACAAGATGCTCTAACACAACATTAGTAGTACATGTTCTACCAGACTGCACTTACCCAGAACTGTGAGTTTCGTCCCAGAACCAAATACTGCCTTGTCGTTGTAGCACGGCGCTAAGTCGCATGGCTTAATTTAGAGACCAGAGAACTATGGCAATCAAATCATGCCCAACAATTCTAGCCCTTTACAGGCCCAATGACACAGCACTGACTCCTCACAAACTATTCACATAGCACCTGACAAACTACTCAACCTTAAAACCAGAATCTAGTCAGCAACACATTTTTCATTTTATTAAGTGTACACAATGATTTTGTCTTTGGCATACCATTTCATTCAGAAAAAGATATATTCTTCTCTTCAGAAAAAGATATATTCTTACCCAAAACTGTTAGTTTGGTCCCAGTGCCAAAGTAAGCTGGGTTGTAGTTCACACTGATGTGCGGCTACAGAGAAAAACCTTGACAGCAGCAAACCTGCTCTGTTTATGCCCCTGGCTCAGCTATGGTAAACTAATAATATCATATTTATCATAGATATTTGCTAAAGAAGAAAAATACATCACTGGCAAACACTGGTTTATCTTCTGTAACCTTTAGTTTGAGAGATGCCCGGTCTATTTTAATATGAATCACTACATCAAATATCACTACATCAATTAAACATTATGCAGGTTTCACCAGCAGCCGAAAGGTCAGGCTCAGTGCCAGAGACATATCAGTTACTTTGTAGTAGATAGAAATATTGCTCAACCTAAACAAGTTCTAAAGATGGTACTGTAAAATGATTGCAGTATCTATACCTTCAGAACTAACTTTATAACTTTAACTTTTCTTTTAAAGACATGGCACTGTGCCAGGACGGACTCAAGACTCTGTTTCACATCATTTAGACATTCAATGCAAAGTGCTTTCTTACCTAAAACAGTGAGTTTGGTGCCTGCTCCAAAGTATGCTTGTGAATAGGAGCACAGACTTTCAGTGTAATATCATAAACCTCCTCCAACCAACCAACGCTACCATGTAGAATAGAACTGTTCTTATACATTCCGTACATTTCTTACCACAGCTAGTACAACAGAGATCATTCAAACTGCTTATTATGCACCCAAGTCAGTCCAAATTCCAAACTTGCAATGAGGGTTGTTACGTTTGATTGATCTTACCAAGAACAGTCAATCTGGTGCCTCCACCGAAGTAAGCTTGTGCAGCCCCAGAGACACAGCGCCCAGGTCTTGGATAAAATTTATTGCCACCAGCATCAGTTAACTGGACTTACAGGGCAAGCTCAATAGTAGTCTGCTGTGAATGTATCTTTCGTTTTTCATTTTCACAACCATTTTTTTTTTCAAACTTAATTCTTCCTAATCTAAGTGTGGTAATGCCTCACACACACACACATCTCAGAAATAAAGTATTTGTCTTGTGGGGACAATTCACTCACCAAGAACAGTCAATTTTGTGCCGGCTCCAAAATAAGCTTGATAGTTGGCACAGCAATAAATCACCATGCCAAAAAGTCAGAAAAATGATCTGACAGCAACTTCTTTATTATAATCAAAAATAACTAATATATATATATATATATATTGTGAGATGACATCTTTAGGAGATCAACATGTCAAACTCAGAGCAGAAATCATTAATGTTGTAATTGCTGGTTTGAGATTTACAGTGAACTTCACTGAAGTGTAAAGCAGGATCTTACCCAAAACGGTCAGTTTGGTTCCTTGGCCGAAGTATGCTGGGTTTGCATTGGCACAGTACAGTAGCAGGCGCATATTTCTGAGGCTACCGGAAAAAAACTTTTGCTCTAAACTAACTGATCCAGTGGATGAGATGTGGAAATCTCTTTGGTACAGAGTCTCCCTTCTTCATTTTTTTTACATTTGTTATTTAACATGACTCTTACACCAATTGGACCTTAAACTAGAATTTCAAGACACATTTTTTAAAGCCTAATTTGGTTGACTTACCTAAAACAGTCAATTTTGTTCCATTTCCAAAATATGCTTGACTTCCAGTGGCACACTGGCCATTTTCACTTCAAAAATTCAAACCACCTGGTGCTTCCCAGAGCAGAGCCATTAATAATATTAAAGATGTTCCAAAAGCATAGAAACATAGAGGAAAACATAATTCAGAAATAGCTCCATTATGAAGAATCATTTTTGATGAAAAATATGACTTTGGTGCAGCTTGACTTGATTTTTTCATCCAAACCCAGAATGCCTTCAATTTCATAAATACTCCTGACATCCTTCAACATAATCCACATATTCATCCACACACTTTCGGAGGTGAAGTCATATTTATCCCTCAGGTAAGTAATTCCTTCTTCTGTAGCTCCACAGCAATGTCTGAAAGTCACCTGAGGTTTTTGTGCGGCGGCTCTATGGAGCTGTACCACTGTGGCCCCCTGTCCCCACAGTGCTAAACTATCACACAAAAACACTGAGTCAGGCAGGTTGTGGGGGATATGCCCCCCCTACCCCCCCCTCACCCACCCCGGTGCTATTCTCAGCCATTTCAGCTCTTCAGGAGGGGCTCTCTTCAGACTGGCAATGGGAGGAGTGTTTCTATTTCAGTGAACACTGAGAAGTCAGCTGAGGTTTCTGTGTGTGTTTGGACCAACATCACTCACAGCACATCCCAAAAACAACACCACACCCCTTGACCTGGTTTCCAACCAGTCCCCGTAGCATTGTTGGATACGGATAAGTTGTTACGTACATATATCTTTGATGCAATTTGATTAAAAAAAAAGTCAAATGGGAATGCAGGGGTGTGCAGATATAGATATTTGTGTGTGTGTGTGTGTGCGTGAGGGATTTTGTGTGTGTGTGTGTGTATTTGAATGTGTTTGTGTGTGTGTGAGAGTGTGTGTGTCCGAATGTGTGTGTGTCTCTGTGTGTGTGTGTGTGTGTATGTGAGTGTGTGTGTATGTGAGTGTGTGTGTCTGAATGTGTGTGTGTGTATGTGAGTGTGTGTGTCTGAATGTGTGTGTGTCTCTGTATGTGTGTATGTGAGTGTGTGTGTCTGAATGTGCGTGTGTCTGTGTGTGTATGTGAGTGTGTGTGTGTCTGAATGTGTGTGTGTCTGTGTGTGTGTGTTTGTTCACTTTTCATAGCAGAGTAGATAGAGAAACTTTATTTATCCCAGAAGGAAATAAAGAAATAATAATCTATATTATATTATGATCTAATAATAATCTATATTATAATCTAATAATAATCTATATTATATTATAATCTAATAATAATCTATATTATATTATGATCTAATAATAATCTATATTATAATCTAATAATAATCTAAATTATATTATGATCTAGTAATAATCTATATTATATTATGATCTAGTAATAATCTATATTATATTATGATCTAGTAATAATCTATGCATATTCTTCAGGGTGCCACTAGAAATGACAGAAAAGAACCCCCCACCCCATGCTTTCATTTGATGAGCCATTTACAGCTTCTCTAAACTTCACTACATGCATTGTTTCAAATAACTTCAATCGAATGAAATTAACAGGATTGAATTGATTTCTCTCCTCACGCACCAATGCCACGGACACGCCCCAACCTACACACACACACACACACACCCAACACACGCCCCACCCTACACACACACACCCAACACACGCCCACCCTACACACACACACAACACACGCCCCACCCTACACACACACACACAACACACGCCCCACCCTACACACACACACACACACGCCCCACCCTAACTTAAAGAACTCTTAGCACAAAACACACACACACACACACACGCCCCACCCTACGATAAAGAACTCTTAGCACACAACACACTCCCTCTTCTCCACACAACACACTCCCTCTTCTCCACACAACACACTCCCTCTTCTTCACACAACACACACACAACACACTCCCTCTTCTCCACACAACACACTCCCTCCACTCTACTGACTCAAACCTCCTCCACATTCCCAGAACCAACCTGAGGAACATGGGGACATTACAGTGCGCGTGTGTGTGTGTGTGCGTGACTTAGCTGAGGACCATGGGGGAGAGGACAGTGTGTGTGTGTGTGTGTGACATAGCTGAGGACCATGGGGGAGAGGACAGTGTGTGTGTGTGTGTGTGTGTGTCTGTGGAAGGCCTGTGGAGCATTAGGGCACCACAACCCACTGACTCTTTTCAAACACGTTTAAAGACATTTGTTTTTAACAAAGCATTTGGCCCTTCTTCTTTCCCTTTCAGATGCTTGTTTAACTGCTGCTACATTTTACTATTCTTTTAACCTATAGCCCTTTGAGACTGATGATGAAAAGGGCATTAAATGTATTATTATTTATTGTTATTAATAACAATATAATAAATAATACTAAATGAATGTGTAAATTGTCTTTTCCTAAAATCCTTTCCCTGTATACAGTACATTGCATTATATTGACCTCGACATGTTTACATTGTTTATACTTTCTAAAGCAGAGTATAAACAACATTACCAGGAGCAAAATAATACTGTAATTATTATAGCATAATCATTATTGACTCTACTTTGGAAAAGGTTCTTTAGCAGCTTTAGTTCAAATGTTTAGGGTTCTATTCAATACTATGGAGATGAAATTTGTTCTGTTAAAGCAAAATAGCCTTGAGCTAATATATCTTTAACCTATTCTTAATTCTGGTTCTAACACACTATTCTTTATTTATTCTGCTTCTAACACACTATTCTTTATTCTGGTTCCGACACACTATTCTTTATTTATTCTGGTTCTAACACACTATTCTTTATTCTGGTTCTAACACACTATTCTTTATTTATTCTGGTTCTAACACACTATTCTTTATTCTGGTTCTGACACACTATTCTTTATTTATTCTGGTTCTGACACACTATTCTTTATTCTGGTTCCGACACACTATTCTTTATTCTGGTTCCGACACACTATTCTTTATTCTGGTTCCGACACACTATTCTTTATTTATTCTGGTTCTAACACACTATTCTTTATTCTGGTTCTAACACACTATTCTTTATTTATTCTGGTTCTAATACACTATTCTTTATGTATTCTGGTTCTAACACACTATTCTTTATTCTGGTTCTAACACACTATTCTTTATTTATTCTGGTTCTAACACACTATTCTTTATTCTGGTTCTGACACACTATTCTTTATTTATTCTGGTTCTGACACACTATTCTTTATTTATTCTGGTTCCGACACACTATTCTTTATTCTGGTTCCGACACACTATTCTTTATTCTGGTACTGACACACAAGTGACTGGATTGATTGAGTTCTGGAGAGAATGTCTTATCAGTGAAGCACCTGGCAGATGGAGCTCAGCTTTATCTCAGAGACTCTCTGCAGTTGCCACTTTAATCCACCAGAGGTCAGTATACTATCTTTTTTTCGTCATAATAAAAAATTACATATTGGGAATCATCATTTGATCCTTAAAATGCAACATTAGGGGAGAGATCAATTGCTCAGCAAAACCATCACAAAAATCCCACCCCTCCTCCCGTTGTAATTGGTGGCTGTATCTAACTATGCACAATGAGGCTACACAAACTCTAAGAAAAAAGGTTTTCTGTGTTTGGTTTTAAATTGCTGGCTGCCTCTTAACTCCCACTGGAGGGATGATCTACATTCACCTGACTGGGGGCAATGATGGCTGTGCTGGGGTATGATGGCTATATGGAGGCTAAATTAACGTCCATCCTCAGTCTCTGCTTCATGATTTGCCCCTTAAATATCCTCTGCTAGCCATGTGTGCCTGCACCATGTTAGCATCACAGTAATCTATGGCTGGGTTTTCAAGCTTAAGACTGGGATCTAACCCTAACCCTAGATGAAAATACTGAAGAGTCTCTGGTTGGTTGGAGAGTCAGATTTCTTTGTTTCTCCTTGACATTTGATGTGTGGAAAGTTTGTTCACAAGTCATCTCAAGGATTTTTTTTTACACAAGCATTAATATCATGATGACCATAGTGCAGGTGGAAACTCAATTCAACTGAACACAGAGAAATTTCAGGTCTAAAAGAGACTACAGACATGTCTCATAGGCCTAAACGAGACTACAGACATGTCTCATAGGCCTAAACGAGACTACAAGGAATGTGCCCCTGCCCTGTTTCATCCAGGCATATAATCAATGGCACAAAGAATCTCATTATAATTGACTTCATCCAGTGTCTTATTACCACTGTACTACTGCCTTGGCTATTATGCAACTAAGAAAGCATGTATTTACGGTGCATGGACTTCCTGTTTGCTTTCTCAAGTTGCAGTTTTTGTTCCAGTGAGGAGCAGATCTGTGTGACTGTGCTGTACTGAAGGCACAGTAGTACACAGCCGAGTCGTTCGCCTCCAGACTGCGGATCTGTAGAGAGCCTGTGTTGAGTTCTAGGCGGCTCAGGTTGTATTTGGTGTCCTTGAATGGAGCTACTATTTCAATGATGCCCTTATTCCTGGAGAAAGCAATAAGGCTCAGCTCCTTGCTCCTCACTTGCCTGTACCAAAACATGTAGTCATAGATATTCTCTTTATCCTGTTTTCCACAGTGGAGTGTTTCTGATTCGTTCCCTGGTACTACATCTGGGCGTCCCTGAGTAATGTCCAGTTCAAAAGATTCTGAAAGAAAACAAGTTTTTTTTTTATTACTAAATATTGCTGAAAATATTTCTTTTAGCTTATCTTTAATACTTCATTTCTTTTAGCATTTCTTTTATACAAAACCTCACTGGAAAAGAGCTGCAGCGTCCCAAGTATAAGTAACCACATGTTGAAAAACTTCCAGTGGAAAGACTAGTGATGTTTTAGTCTCTCCACCAAGCCTGTGCTGCTTGCTCCGCCTGCTTCCTTTGCTGTCACACATCAGACAGTATGATGGCACAACTATGCTTTCTAGAATTTGATGTCTATTAACTTGATATACCATACCCATACAAGTTCGCATACAGAGCGAAACGATCCACAGAGGATGCAATCTGCTCTGCCCTCCACCCAGCCCTAACTCACCTGGACAAGAAAGACTCATATGTGAGAAACATATGTGAACTTCAGTTCAGCATTTAACACCATAATACCACAACTCATCTGCAAACTGGACAAACTGGGCCTCAGCACCTCCCTCTGCAACTGGCTGCGTGTGGGCAACAATGTCTCAAACAGCATCACCCTGAGCACGGGGGCTCCACAAGGCTGTGTGCTCAGTCCGCTGCTCTTCACCCTGCTGACACATGACTGCACACCATCCTACAGCTCCAACCACCTTGTGAAGTTTGCGGACGACACAATGCTGGTGGGGCTCATCACCAAGGGCGATGAGACCCACTACAGGAAAGAGGTTGAGCCCCAGGCCACGTGCTGCAGAGACAACAACCTCCTGCTAAATGTTAGCAAGACCAAGGAGGTTATTGTCAACTTCCAGAGAGGCCACACCTGTCACCACCCACTGACCATTGACAGCGCTGCGGTAGAGAGGGTGAGCAGCACCAAGTTCCTGGGGGTGCACATCAGTGAGGACCTCTCCTGGACTACCAACACCACATCACTGGCCAAGAAAGCACAACAGCGCCTCTACTTCCTGCGCAAACTCAAGCGGGCAAGTTCCCCACCACACATCCTGACCACATTCTACAGAGGAACCATTGAAAGCATCCTCTCCAGCTGCATCACTGTGTGGGGCGGTAGCTGCACTTACTACAACAGAAAAGCTCTAGAATGCATTGTGAGAACAGCTGAGAGGATAGTTGGTGGACCATTCCCCTCCCTGCAAGGTATCTACACCACCCGCCTCACCCGCAAAGCCATCACAATTGTCAACGATGCAACTCTCTCCCCTCCCGGGTCCCAGCCAGCGGAACCACCAGACTGGAAGGAGTATAGGAAGACAGATTGTTTTGAACGTTTAGTATTTGAACAACAGGGCTACGGACATTATTAACATTATGGATGTGACAGGACATGCGCAAGCACCATAGTATTTGCATATGTTGTATTTTGTTTGTCATGTAGCCTCTAATAGGGAATAGTGCCAATGTTGGGCGTAGTCATTTACCATAGTGCCAATGCTGATATTGGGCGTACCCTAACCCTAACCAGTCGTTTACCTCACAAAATTATTCTGCATTATATTCACGTGATGAATGTGACAGTTCACTTTCCATTCAATTCCCCTTTAATGTGTTCAAATGAATGGCTGTAGCTTGAGCTCCCAGCGCAGAGTAAAAACAGGTGTTGACTCTGGTGTAACATCAGAGGCCAGAGAAGATTAACACACCAGAGATCCAATCATTTTGCATCATGAGGTTGTTGTGCTGTTCAGATGCCAAACTGTGTCACTGTGCTGCACTGGTAGCACACAAGTATGTGGCAGAGTCTTCCCATTCTAGATCCTTAATCTCCAGCGAGGAGTTCAACATCTTGGGACGAGTCAGTGTGTATTTAGAATCCTTAAAAGGTTTCTCTATTTGCTGATTGTTTTCACCATAAGAATAAGCGACCATGTTTATTTCTCCGTTTGGTTGGTGTCTGTACCAGAACAGGTTCAGGTGAGTTGTATCATTATGGTGACAGTCAAATGTCACTGACTTGGTTTTCATCGGCTTTAGTGAGATTGATGGCCATTGCTGAATATTTACTGCCAACGTGGACCCTGTGTAACCGTAAGGAGAACAGCCATAATCATTACACCATTTAACTCCCTAATAAACATTACAAAAAAGATACAAAAAATATCTGCCAACAAACAATTAAAGCTCACAGTAAAAGATCAGTGACTACATATATATCTGCGCAAATTAATAACTTAAAGACTAGTTCTATCTAAAAAGATGTTTATCTGGAAAATATTATGTGGATTAAACAAACTTCTTACTTCTGGCAATGAGAAGATATGCCAACAATAAAATTATCTCCATGAGATGCCCAACAGCTCTACGCACCTGTTTCTACTGCACTGCTGTCAGCATACATGGAGGCTCTACCCTACTGGTCACATGACTCCATGATGAAGTATATCACATGTAGGTTCTACCCTACTGGTCACATGACTCCATGATGAAGTATATCACATGTAGGCTCTACCCTACTGGTCACATGACTCCATGAAGAACTATGTCACATGTACAGGAGGCTCTACCCTACTTTTTGTTTTGTTTTTGGTCTGCCTGGCAAGTTAAACTAGTTAAACAACATTTCAAACATTCCAAAATTCTTACTAGCAGAATCATGTCTACAGTAGCTCATCCATAATGGTTTATTCCATACAATACACAAAATCTTTCTATCCCCCTTTCATAAGTGTTTTTTGCAAATGAAAGAACAGTGCATACGCATGTACATAAACACTGTGATATATGTTCTAATCAACCACTGCTTGTAAGATTAAAACAAAATGTCCTGCGCAACAAAAGTTGTGACTTCTGCTTCCCTGGATGGACTGGTGGTTGTGATTGTGAAAGTGACTGTTTCGCCTAAACAGTTCAGTCAACCAAAACCATGATTCTGCTAGGGTTACCGAATCTGCGAGGTGCGTGGTTAAGCAATGGCCAAATCGTTCCGATTGTTCTCTTTTCCAGTTCTTTTGAGTTGGAAAATAGAAATTAATGGCGATCGAGACGTCAATGTTCTTTATTAACACAAAGAAAAAGAGATGTCCGTTTTTTACGAAATGTTAACACAATTAAACATGATAGAAACTTACTGTTTCTGATGACGATGGGCACCAAACTAAATGAAATCTTGAAAACAAACCCAATGTAGCCTGGGTGCATTTTCTCCACTGAGACTAGAAAAGAACACGTGCAGAATCTAACATACGCATAATCTAACATACGCATAAGCCATGGGAATTTCTCTGGCTGAACAGCAACTGTTAGCAAATGAACTACGGCTTGAATTAAAACAAATAACTCGCCTCAAGATATCATTAAAGAATAAAGAATACACCAATGCTTGTTTCAAGTGCCATATTTACTTTTGATCTTGGTTGGTTGAATACACTTCATTTCCCTGAAATCCTGTTACATTATCCTAAGCATAGTTATGACCATAGTTATTTTCATCCCAAAACCTGACCAGGGGCCTATTGCACAAAACTAGGATAAGGGATTAAGCCGGGGTTTCTTGGTTATCCTGGCTGCATTAATCAATCATTTATGAGTATAACCAAGAAATTAATCCCTTATCCTAGTTTTGGGAAATATTTTTAGCATATATATTTCAAGCACAAAATAAATAAATAAATACTAATCTAATTTGCTCCTATAGCAAACAATAACTCAACGTAATTTACCCAGGCAGGTATACCCACAGTTATACATTTATTTATGTAGTCCTAAATTCAAGTGTTTAAATTAGCATATATATACATGTACATATTTATTGTTGCTATATTGTACAGTGTGCTTTTTAACATCAAAATAAAGCCATTTGGTGATGGAGTGAGGATGCAGTCATGTCCCAGGGTGACTGGTCACTCTGGGTAAAACTCAGCTCAGACCTGCCAATCTGTGGAAGTAACAAACCAACAAACAAACAAAGAAAAACATTTTAGTTGAGACAACTTTGGATTGATACATGGCCTAAACAAATGCAGTCAATTTATTATTATAGGATTTATTTTGGGACATTACAAACTTAAGGAATTTCTTGAAGGTGGAGAGATTACATTAGAACATTAGTTCATTACATCTAGTACAGTAAAGGACAGTCTAGGATAGTTCATTACACCAGCATGGAACAACACATTGGAATAGTTTAGACTGATCTGTCCAAGGTGTCAGCTGTGCTGGAATGACCTGATGGGCCTGGAGATGACATTGATGTTAGAAGGATATAGAAACGATGGGAGCAGACCCGATAAGACCTGTTTAGTCCAAAGCCCACTCACCACGTCACCATAAGGCTGGGCAAGGCATAGTCATATAGAGAGCAGTTCATTCACAAGGTAGCTCAAAGTTCTTCACAAAGAAACACCGTCGTAATAATGCTCTTACTGTTCTGTTTGTCCTCAGTGCTCATGTTACCAGTGTGACTGAAAATACTGTTTATATGCCGTCATTTTTAGTTCTCTGCTCCCATCTACTGGTGAATGTTGGTAGTGTTTCGTGTTTATGGAATCCTATGATGAGGTCATAAGCATTCTTCATTCTTCATGACATTTCTCCATTGTTCTATTATATGGGGTTGGCAAGTGTGACGTCACGGATCCAAATCGCAGATTCGACTGTAAACGGTAATGGCAAAAGCCAATATTTACGACTGCCCACAGTACTGCTCCAGGGTTCTATAGTTTAGCACACAGTCTCCAAGGTTCTATATTATAGCACACAGTACCGTCTCCAGGATTCTAACCGGTTTGCTTTGTTGGCAAGATGTTGAAGACCACTCCCTCACCTCCCCCTGACCCCGCCTCCCTCCTTCTCAGTACTATTTAAAGCGACAGACACACAAACGGCACATCCTAGCAGAGGGACAGACACACAAACGGCACATCCTAGGGAAGGGACAGCCTCCAAGTGGCCGACAGCATTAGGCCCCCCTGAGGTCCACACAAAAGCATACAAACCCTCATGTCATTGGATGTTTAATATCATTTCATCTTCATTGAGGTATGTCACCTTCCAGAATGTGTTTTGAGATTTAATCCTTTTTCATTTGACAGAGTGGAAGAAAAGATGTCTTTTAAAGCCCTCATCCTGCTTGTGTTGCTTTCTGCCTGCAATGCAAGTCACTTCTGGGGTGCATCATTGACTTTCTCTCCTAAAGGAATGTTCCCTGATGGCTCCTACCAGGTAATGTGAACTCACTTCACTTCATGTTTTTTTTTTTTTTACATTAGTTGTATCATTAATTCAATTTTGCCTCATTCTACACCCCTCTCATTTTTTATGCACAAATACACATGACCACATCCATAATTTCACAAAAAAATTTTTTTTTTGTAAGTATATGTGACAATAAATTCCTTGAATCGGTGCATCTGTACAGTTGGACTTTACTGATAATTTTTGGATTACTGTTACCTCAGAATAATTTAGGCCTTGAAGACTTTTATAATATTGTTTTCTACTTATTGCTTCTCAATTTCTCAACACTTTTCTGAATAATTTAATTTCAGGTGGAGTTTCGCCACAAGCAAACTTTTCATGATTGTGGATATGAAATAAACTGGTCCAGCATTATTAATGGAACTCAACCCAGTATTAGAAAAGGTGTGATTTATGATAAGTTGACTGTGAAATCGTGCCAAACAGAAAGCGTTTTGACAAAGCAGATATCCACAGGCAAGCCATTAAGTTTCAGGTACTTGGTTTAAGATTGTTCTTTTCACCTTTATTAGAAACTTTTTCATGTCACACTGATCATTTTGATTTTGATTACAGGGAACAAAGCTGCTGTTGGAAAGATTCTCTTTTGAATAGTGTTTCAAATTGGAGACTACTCACAGTCATTGATCTTGGAAACAGGTCTGACACTTACAAACCAAACAGGTCACCAGTGACCACCATCACTTCCTTTGTCAGGTAATAGCCATTTAACAGCACATTAACTATTGTTTGTAGCCTACTAAATGTGGAACTACGTACTAAATATAATAAAATACAGAACAAATATGGATTATTCAACACTTTCTTAACTCTGTAATTATCTACAGTTTCAGTGTCAGCTCATAGACCTGTAGAGCTTAAACTAAAGTCACCATAGCAGCACATGTGAGGGAAACCATGTAAAACTGTTTTACATTTCTGAATGAAGTATAAAAACACTGACAAGAATCTGGAAAATATACCATTGGGACACAACTCCAGTGAATGGAAGCATTTGGTTCTTAGTTCTACTCGCTTACGTATCAATTCTGAATTGATCATTCCAATTTACTTCTCCTGTACAATACTCCCAGTGTTCCTCGGAACTGCCCTCGGACTTTCAGGATTGTAACATTTGATCCAGACAGTGATGAAGGCAGGTGCAGATATGGTGCTATACTGAACGAAGAATGCTCAGTCTGTCAGCTGCCGTCAGGATTAACCCTTAAACAAACCAGAATCAAGGGGAAGGTATGTAAACCGGCCTGGCCACATTCTCCTCCTGCTTACCTGCTTGGTATTGTTGTTTGGAAACACAATTTATTATTGTTCAAAAGATGAACCTTGTCCATGTGTTATAAGACAGGCCTAAGACTGGACAAATACATTTTCTATTTATTTTAATGAATCATATTTTCTTCTTTAATACTTATTTAATTTTGTGGTGACACTTTATTTTAAAGGGGTCACTGCTAGAGTATCTCCCTTAGGTGCAGTGATATGAAAGCACATCAAACATGTACTAGAGTATCTCCCTTAGGTGCAGTGATATGGAAGCACAAGTATGACATGTACTAGAGTATCTCCCTTAGGTGCAGTGATATGGAAGCACATCAAACATGTACTAGAGTATCTCCCTTAGGTGCAGTGGTATGGAAGCACAAGTGTGACATGTACTAGAGTATCTCCCTTAGGTGCAGTGGTATGGAAGCACAAGTATGACATGTACTAGAGTTGTACTTACTCACATCAGTAGGTGCAGTGCTATAGCCAGTGGAACCATATGTAATACTTACTCACATCAGTAGGTGCAATGAAACCATATGTAAAACTTACCCAAGAGTTGAACTTACTTACAACATGTATTTTTATGTACTGACACACTGTACTATACTAACTGTACTCTACAACAATAGAAAATGATATTTTGTGACGCTACACTGGTTATACCACTGTACCTAATTAGGCACATACGCTGTAACAGTGGCCTTTAAAAGTAAAGTATAACCAATCTGAGTAATAAATAATGAATATGAAT
>JAGFZM010003834.1:0-19374 GCA_017657215.1 Limnothrissa miodon
GATGGGTTCTCAAGAATAAACTTCCTTGGATGGGTTCTCAAGAATATTGTGAGCTTTGTTCATTCTACAGGTCTCCAATTCTATCAGGTCTACAGTTCACAGCCACAGGCCAGGAAATATAACTTGTGTTTCCCATCTCCAGTCAGAATTGATGAAGCTTTCTGGATGGAAAGTGAAACGTCCACTTGCCTTAACTGAATGAGAATCTTCATTTGTTTTTTTTCTCAATTTATATGTATAAAAAAAACAATCAAACAATCTGCAGTCCTTTCAAGAGGATGATGCACTAGTGCTGTTCATCAACTCAAATATTTAGTCAGATTAATCACAGGGTTGCTGTGGATTAATTTTGATTAATTACAATTAAATGTCTTTCATTTTTAATCTATATTAATCACATTAAATTCTGCATTAGCAAACAGACTCGAAAAATGGGAAAAGATATGCACTTAAGCACCCCGGAGAATTCCACGCTTTTCAGCCTTCGCGCATTCTGCCATAGGCTCAAATCAGTCACTTGTGCGCCAAAAGCCCAGTGGCGCGCTCTAGGCGGAGCAACCCTGAAACCAGGGCGTTCCTCATGTAAAGTTTCCTTAGGCGTATTCTCTGACTTAAGTCTTTTTACTATTACGCACCTTTGAGGGCTGTATTAAGGTCAAGTGCCACTATATAGTGAAATAGTATATTGCGTTTGATGTCGGTCACGGCCGATTTTGAACATGCCAATGTTCGAGACATTGTATATTACATTTCTACACTTTCTACACTGCATTTAACACAACCACAAGAAATTATCAGACAAAATCATCGTCTCCTGTTTTAAATATTATTCAATTAAAATAAGAAAGTAAGCAATATTTCTACCATGTTCTCAAAAATTAAAACCAAAATGCTAGTCCTGCACTGCCTTGCTTGAATGGGAACGAGAGAAGCACGCAGACAGCCACACATTTATCGGTTTGTCCTGCGAGTATAACTCACACTCGACCGTGAGGCCTTTGGAGCAAATCAGCTATGCTTTCGCAGCAATGATCCACTAAACCCGCCTGGAATTCGAGTTAAGCGCTGTAGAAGGAGCAAGCACCTAAAGTGGAGAATACGCGCAGTATCGGGCGGAATTCTCCGATAAGCACGTAAGTCTGTTTTAAGCGCCTTTGTACCGCGCATATTCTCCACTTTAGGTGCTTGCTCCTCCTACAGCGCTCCTACAACTCGAATTCCAGGCGGGTTTAGGAACAGTGGGGTTACTATCCCAAAATGAAGGCAGTCTCTGTGCCAAGGTGGCTATCAGGAAAACATGGAATAAGGACTTTCGGATTAAACATGAAAAAATTGTTGTAGTCGACAGAAAGTGCAAACCATGACTTTAAATTGGAATAGGCATATCACATGACAAGATTAAACGTCTGCGCCTGCAAGCAAAGCTATCAAAGTCAAAGTAAGACCAATCAATTAACACATTGACATAATATTTCATCCACCGCAAAATGTTTGCGAATACAATTGAACAATACAGTTTCATTGAATTCATAAACTGTATGCAATGACAAAAATAACAAATAATTAATTTAGCACTTCTTAACCAGCGAAAAACATTTAAAATGTGCTCCTTCAAGCTTAGCCTGTTTGTTCCATGGAGGAAAGGGAGCAAAAATAAAGATAAGATTGTAGTCACACACAAAAAACGATCTCAGTGAAAGTGATGTCATTTCGAAATGCACTTCTCAAACTACTACAAAATCCGCTGTGTGATTTAAGATTATGCAATAGAACTCCCTGGAACAACTCGGATCCCAGAATCGCTTGTGACCTTGATGATCACCGACCGGTTTAGTGGATCATTGCTGCGGCAGCATAGCTGATTTTCTGCAAAGGCCTCACGGTCCAAAAGCGCAGAGTGGGGTGTCTGTGAGTCACACTCATAGGACAAACCGATAAACCGATTGTTTGCGTGTTTTTCTCATTCCCACTCAAGCAAGATAGTGCATGACTGGCATTTTGGTTTTCATTTTTGAGAACATGGTAGAAATATGATCGTACTCTCGTATTTTAATTGAACAATATTTACAACAGGAGCAGCTACGCTCTTTTTTTTACTTAAGCCATCCAAAGAGCGGAGAGCAGTCATGCTTTCAGCGGTTGCGTTTTTCCACATCCACAACTGCTGTCAAAACCTCGTTTAATTCGTGGCTGACCCACCTGGAAGCACTGGACAACTCTATCTGCAACTTTGTACTGTATATCAATTATGTTTTGCTATTATTCACAGATCCAGCTTTCACCATTCGCTTTTCCTGCTAACGGTATTCTGCGAGTTTTCGTTGAAAAAAAAATGATGGGCTTATCAGCGTGATTTGGGTGTGAAGTCTCCAAGTGTCTGCGCAATTGGTTAAGCCTCACACTGTCTGCTGCCAGTTGTCTATGACACAGTAGGGCCTACATAAATGGGTCGCTCTTCATCCCCAACTGTGAATCCAAACGCAAGCAAGATATGCAACATCATACTGGTCCGCCTGTCTTATTTTCATTCTCGCCAACTTTTGTGGTCCTCCTAACAAATTTTCCTATGTTTGTTCCACAGCAATTTATGCTGACATCTAGCCTAATAATTATTGCCACAATATGGTTCCATGCAGGGTTAGTGTTGATTCTGATTTGTATATTTTAACGTGTTTTAAGGTGTTTGGGGTGCTCTTTTGTTGAGTAACCTTTAGGCTAATAAAGACAGTTTCATTACAAGACATACAAGTGCTCATACCGATTCCTCGCGCCCCACACTTTGAGAAACGCTGCTGGTTTCTTATCAACACCAGGTCAACAACACTGTAAAACCTGTGAAGTTCATTCAACTCAAACAATTTAAGGAAATAGGTTGCCTTGAATCATTTAGGTTTCATAACTTAAAGAGCCCATAGAATGTAAAACCACATTTACCTTGTTATAGTTGAATTTTGGTAGTTTAAGGTATCCAACAGACCATACCAAAACTCCCAACATCTTCCCCCTCCTTCTACATGTAAATTTCAGGCTAGAATTTGCCGGGCTGAAAAAAAAAACAATCTGAAACTAGTGCTCTGTCTGCGTAGACAGCACAAAGCTACACTTCCTCCATTACATTGTCCAATCCAAAATTGTTTGGAACAGTCTCTTGTCCAGCCCTCTGTTGCTTCGGCGGTATAAACAAACTGTAGTCTATGTAATAGCTAGCTAACATTGAGAACGGCTAACGAATCTAAGAAAAATATGTGCATTTTGAATTTCTGTTTGACTGGAGAACATATGGAAAAAATGTCAGCACGCGCGTGTAACATTCCAGGATGTACTGGAATTTGCACTACCTTCCTCAAGAACCTTGCATTCAACGGGAGTAGTTGATGTTTATCTACAACCACATTCCACTAAACTTCAATCCGAGATTGGTAGTTTGCTCTGGTCATTTCACCCCAGATTGTTTCGTCAACCTCAGGCTGTCTTTTCACTAGCAATACGCCTGAAACCAGGATCTATTCCAAGCACAACCGATTCTGCCGGTAGGTAACCTGCACATGCGGTCTCTAAAGTGTTGGTAGGCTAGCAAGCTAGGAAGAAAATAAGGCCTGCACACTGTTTTAGGATGCTCCCAAACTATTTATTATGAGCAAAGATTCAACCCCTATAAATGGCTATAAATGAACTGTATGAATGTAATAGCTAGCTAACATTGAGAACGGCTAATGGCTTTAAGAAAAATAAGTGCACAACCAAGCACAACCGGTAGGTAATCGCTAGAATTCAGTGTTTTTTGGTCTTGGTCTTTGTATGTACTGGTATTTCTATGGCCTTAACAGTTTGCCTACTTGATGCTACTTCGATATCCAGGTTATTGCAAAGTAAAAAAAACACCCGGTCACTAAAGTGTTGGTAGGCTAGCAATCTAACCATTACAACAGATAGTCTACTAATGTCGCATTTCCACTTATATCCTGCAAGGATCGGCAACTTTGCTATTCATAAGTTCATAAGTGCAAATGCGGTTTGACAGCAGTAGTCATAATTTCAATATATATGATTGCTTAGAGTATTTGGTGTCATTTGAAAGCCCTGTTTCTGCACTTTTGTTTGATATGCGTGTCGTGTCTGTGCAAATGTCTCGGGTTTGCGAGTTATTGAACTTAGAATAGTGTGATGACAGCACTGATTGTCAACTGTACAATTTACAAAATTAAGGTGAATTTAAAAATTCTTATCTCAACACCACATCGGTGTACACAAAAGTGCTGCATATAGTTGGAAAGCCCTGGTTGTCCCCCCCCCCCCACATACCAACTGTAAGACGCAGCAATGAACGTTTTAGCCGACTTCTTGGACTTAATAACTGGCTGCAGTATACCTGCAGAGAGCATAGTATCGGTTTTATTGATAATTTTAACGTGTTTTGGCACAAGGAAACTCTTTTTAAACCCGACGGAATTCACCCAAACCACATGGGCGCCCGCTTGCTTGCTTCAGCTCACCCCACGCTCCTCCAGAGACGATTGACTAAATAAAACAGGAAAACTCCCTGCTTCAACCACCCCACTTCATCAGGCCCAACACTCTTGATTTCCTTCTTTTAACCAAAACCTGGCTGGACCAAGTCACAAATGCTACTACCCTTATTGAGTCTGCCCCCCCAAACTTTACCTTCATGAGTGAATCACGCACAGAGGGCAAAGGGGGAGGTATAGCAAAAATATTCAGAGACTTTTCAGTGCAAAAAGACATCCCTGGGTGATTTTACTTCATTTGAGTACTTATGTAGACTTATAAAGTGCTCTCCTGAAATCTTGCTGCTGACTGTTTACAGACCACCCAAGCTCTCTGTATTTAATGAATTTTGTGAACTGCTATCAGCGGTCTGCTTAGACAATGATTGCATTATCATATCTGGAGATTTTAATTTGCACATTGACAACACTAAAAGTACACACACCAAAGAATCCAGGTACCTGTTAAATACTTTTGATTTAACACAACATGTTGATGGGCCAACTCACTCTCAGGGTCATACTCTAGATCTTGTTATAACTAAAGGTCTTCATGTCTCCACCACTGCAGTGGATCTGGAATTATCTGACTTTGAAGTCAAGTTGTCCACTCATCTTCGCACCAGATCCACGACTTTTGAAAGGAGGACTATAAATGAAAATACGGCCAGACTCTTTGAACATGCCATATCACTCTCACAGGCCCCAAGTCAACCATCTGACTCTGCAGATGACTTATTGACCAATTTCAACACAAATTATGGACAATATTGCACCACTAAAGTTGAAAAGAGTTGTGGATAATAAGAAAACCCCATGGAAACAAAATCCAGCAGTTAAACACCTCAAAAGAGAGTGTATGAAGGCAGAAAGAAAATTGCGCAACACCAACCTCCATATTTATTATCAAATATATAACAGAACATTAAAAAACTATAATATTGAAATTTGTAAGGCAAGGCAATCTTTTTTTCTCTGAAATTATAAACAAGAATTTGAACAATGCTCATGTGCCCTTTTCCACAGTTGAAAAGTTAACAAACCCCAAATCACAACTAGCACCTGAACTTCTCACAACTGACAAATGCAATGAGTTTGCATGCTTTTTTAGAGGTAAAATTAATGACATCAGAATAAATATAACAACACAGTTGCAGACAGCCCAACAACTAGAGCCTGTATCATCAAAGAGTATGCCATACTGTATGTCAACATTTAACTCTATTGATTACGAGGTACTAGTGAACACCGTCCAAGACCTCAGCTCTTCCACATGTAAACTGGACATTTTGCAGACAAGCTTCTTGAAATCTGTTCTCCACCTTGTAGCACCAGATCTGTTCCAGATTATTAACTCCTCTTTGGAGAATGGCATTTTCCCCAAGTTACTAAAGCTAGCTGTTGCAAAACCACTACTGAAAAAGAATAACCTGGATCACTCAGTTCTTAACAACTATAGGCCAATATCCAATCTACCATTTGTTGGGAAGATCATCGAAAAAATAGTTTTCAATCAACTAACTGTGTTTTTGTCCTCAAGTAATTGTTTTGATACATTTCAGTCTGGCTTTAGAGCCTATCACAGTACTGAGACGGCCCTTATTAAGGTTGTAAATGACATCCATCTTAATACTGATGCAGGAAAAACATCTGTTCTGGTGCTACTGGATCTCAGTGCTGCCTTCTACACTGTTGATCATGGCATACTTCTACACCGGCTGGAACATTGGGTTAGAAGATAGAAGTTTCCTTGTCGCCATTGGCACCCATACTTACATACACCAATGCCCCTGACCTGGAGTCCCCCAGGGGTCTATACTTAGACCCTTACTATTCAACATATATATGCTCCCACTTTGTCAGATTATCACTAAAAACTCAATTTCTTACCATAGCTATGCTGACGACACCCAAATCTACATTGCACTGGCCCCTGATGACTATACCCCCTTTGAAGGCCTCTATCAGTGTATTGACCAGATAAACAACTGGATGTCCTCTAATTTTCTACAGTTAAACAAAGACAAGACTGAGGTGATTATATTTGGAAACAAGGAAAAAAGATCAAAGGTTGCCACTGCACTTAACATGGCTAAATGACAACATTCCGGACTCGGCCATACAACTGGAGCAGCTAGCATGCTACAGAGCCGACAGGGCTATCGTAAACAGAGGCAAGACCCGAGGCGGCGGGGTCTGTGTTTACATCCGCGACGAGTGGTGTCGTGATGCCACCGTAGTACAAAAACACTGCTCATCACTGGCGGAGTTCATGATAGTGAAGTGTCGCCCTTTCTACTTGCCTAGGGAGATAAGTTCGATCCTGCTGGTCGCTACTTATATTCCTCCATCTAGCAACAACAGCGACAGAAATGCGGCGCTGAACGAACTGTATCAGGCCATCAGTGAGCAACAAACGGCACACCCAGACGGTTTCATCATCCTCGCAGGAGATTTCAACCATGCTGAACTTAAAACTGTTCTCCCAAAGTTTCATCAGCATGTACATTTTCCAACACGGGGGGACAACATATTGGACCTGGTCTACACACAGGATAAAGGAGCATACAAAGCCACCCCCTTCCCCCACATCGGCACCTCTGATCACCTCACTGTTATGCTAATGCCAGCATACAGACAGAGTGTGAAAGTCTCCAGACCCTTTAAGAAAGAGGTAAGGGTGTGGCCACAGGAGGCCACCTCTGCTCTCCAAGACTGCTTTGGGTCAACGGATTGGGAAGTATTCAAGGGAGCAGCCACCTACAATAACATCATAGACATTGAGGAGTACAGAGACACTGTGAGCTCATACATCATCAAATGCATTGATGATGTTACACAAATAAAAAGCATCACAACGCGAGCCAACCGGAAGCCATGGCTGACAGGAGATGTCCACAGGCTGCTGAAGGCCAGAGACAAGGCCTTCAGAGCTGGGGAGGAAGCAGGCCTGAGAACAGCGAGAGCCAACCTGTCCAGTGGCATCAGGAAAGCGAAACAGGACTACACACACAAGATAACCTCCCACTTCAATGATAGCAAGGACGCACAGAGCCTATGGCAAGGAATACAGGCTATTACAGACTACAAGCCTGCAGCGCGTAGCTGTGAGAGCGACACCACTCTGCTCAACAACCTGAACAGCTTCTTTGCAAGATTTGAAGCGCAGAACAACACACGCCCACAGAAAACACCACCACCTCCACACGACCAGCCTCTGTGCCTGTCTGCTGCCAGCGTGAAGAGGACACTCTCCGCCATCAACGCCCGGAAAGCAGCGGGTCCAGACAACATCCCTGGCAGTGTGCTGAAAGACTGCGCAGAGGAGCTGAAGGATGTCTTCACAGACATCTTTAACACCTCCCTGAGGCAAGCCATTGTCCGATCATGCTTCAAGACTGCCACCATCATACCTGTGCCAAAGAAATCATCCCCAGCCTGCTTCAATGACTACCGCCCTGTGGCACTGACACCCATCATCATGAAGTGCTTTGAACGACTAGTCATGTCACACATCAAATCCACCCTGCCTACCAACCTGGACCCATACCAGTTCGCATACAGAGCGAAACGATCCACAGAAGATGCAATCTGCTCTGCCCCCCACCCAGCCCTAACTCACCTGGACAAGACAGACTCGTATGTGAGAATGCTGTTCATAGACTTCAGTTCAGCATTTAACACCATAATACCACAACAACTCATCTGCAAACTGGACAAACTGGGCCTCAGCACCTCCCTCTGCAACTGGCTACTGGATTTTCTCAGCCAGGCCTCAAGCGGTGCGTATGGGCAACAACGTCTCTAACAGCATCACCCTGAGCACAGGGGCTCCACAAGGCTGTGTGCTCAGTCCGCTGCTCTTCACCCTGCTGACACATGACTGCACACCAGCCTACAGCTCCAACCACCTTGTGAAGTTTGCGGACGACACAACGCTGGTGGGCTCATCACCAAGGGCGATGAGACCCACTACAGGAAAGAGGTTGAGCTCCTGACCACGTGGTGCAGAGACAGCAACCTTCTGCTAAATGTTAGCAAGACCAAGGAGGTTATTGTCAACTTCCAGAGAGGCCACACCTGTCACCACCCGCTGACCATCGACGGCGCTGCGGTAGAGAGAGTGAGCAGCACCAAGTTCCTGGGGGTGCACATCAGTGAGGACCTCTCATGGACTACCAACACCACGAAAAGAAAAGCACAGCCAAGAAAGCACAACATTGCCTCTACTTCCTGCGCAAACTCAAGCGGGCAAGCGCCCCACCACACATCCTGACCACATTCTACAGAGGAACCATTGAAAGCGTCCTCTCCAGCTGCATCACTGTGTGGGGCGGTAGCTGCACTGACTACAACAGAAAAGCTCTACAACACATTGTGAGAACAGCTGAGAGGATAGTTGGCGGACCACTCCCCTCCCTGCAAGACATCTACACCACCCGCCTCACCCGCAAAGCCATCACAATTGTCAAGGATGCAACCCACCCCGCACACTGTCTGTTCAGCCTCCTGCCATCTGGAAAAAGATACAGAAGTCTCCGCTCCCGCACCACCAGGCTCACCAACAGCTTCATCCACCAGGCTGTGAGACTGCTGAACTCTCTCCCCTCCCGGCTCCCAGCCAGCGGAACCACCAGACTGGCAGGAGTATAGGAAGACAGATTGGACTCTACACCCCCCCCCCCCCCCACACACACACACACACACACTCACCAACAAGGAAACAAACACTCTGAACCAAAAACCAAACAACACTCTGGACTGAAAATAACTATAACCTTAGACTTAACTTAACTTAACTTAACTTGACTACCTCTGCATTGCAAATTGCACACACCTGCTGCTGTATATTCTAGTATTCTTCTTACCACTATTTATACCACTTTTACCACTTATATTTAATACTACTGCTGCTAAAATCTTGTGTTGCACTAGGACAACAAAACAACACTGCTAGAACACTTACTTTATGTTATGTCTTGTCTTATATATATTGTGTGTTACCTAAGTATAATGCCTTAAGCCTACTTGCACTTTGTTTTACTTAACAGTACCTTATTGTTTAAATTGTTTTTCTTGTTGTGCATCTGCACTTTATTGTTGTCAACGTCTACGCATGGGACAAGTGTGAAACGTAATTTCGATTCCTTTGTATGTCGAGTACATGTGAAGAAATTGACAAATAAAACTGACTTGACTTAACGTAAAGGGGTTCACACCCAAAGAGACTGTTAAAAACCTCTGAGTCATCTCAAAGCTGAGAGACCTAATGTCAAGTAAGGACCTTGAAAAACCTATTCATGCCTTCATTTCAAGCAGAGCCGACTACTGCAATGGCCTCTTAACAGGCCTACCCAAAAAGAACATTAAGCCCCTTCAACTCATTCAAAATGCAGCTGCTAGGGTCCTTACAAGAACAAAAAGAATTGACCATATTACTCCAATTTTAAAATCCCTGCACTGGCTTCCTGAGAGTTTTAGAATTTATTTTAAAGCACTGTTACTTTTATTTAAATCTATGAATGGGAAAGGACCTGTTTATATTTTAAACATGTGTCAGAAATCTACTCCACTAAGGTCTCTAAGATCATGCTATCTAAGATCTCTAAGATTTGTTGATCAGACCCACTGTCAGAACAAAAATTGGTGAAGCAGCTTTATTTTTTGGTTTTATTATTAATCATGATTTTAAAGATTATTTTAACACATATATTTGTATTTCTTTTCTTTTTTAATCTATTTATTCATCTTTTTTATTATTATTATATTTATATTATTTATATATTACTCTTTTATTTATGTATTTATTGGGTTTTATTATTAATGATCATTTAACACATATATTTGTGCATTTGTAATTTTTAATTTTCAAATTTTAATTTGTGCTGTTATTAATGCAATCTCTGAACTGTTTTATCTGTACAGCACATTGAGTTGCCTTTGTGTATGAAATGCGCTTTATAAATAAAATTGCCTTGCCTTGCCTTCACCAAAAAAAAACAGCCTATAGTTGAATTGCATTTGAGTTGAATTGCAGTTATCACTACTTGTGTGTTTTGCTTAATGTTAACTTGTATGTTGATTTATGCTCACTACTACAATTTTAGTGATTACCACTCAGACCTTCACCTTTAGTTTTATTGAAGTTATTCAAAACAAACAATTTGTTCCACATTTTCTATGAACTTGCAAAGTTTCATTATCTGAAAAAATAAATAAATAAAACTTTAAAAATTATTCACAATAAAAGAAGACGTTTTCTGAACATTTTAACACACTTCCAAACTTCATATGCTGGAAAAATAAAGACATTCACAAAACAGACCAGCTTAAACACAACACGTGTGGAAAGAACTTTTTTAGGGGGTAGAGTGAATAACGTCAAACTGGGAAACACAAAAAGCATTTGAGATTTAAGTGTCCTTGTCATTGAGAGAGAGATTGAGAGCAGGAGTGAGTGTGTGTGCACGCACATGTGTAAGAGAATGTTTGATTGTACATTCGAGTGTGCTTGGCAGTCTGTGCGAGAGAGTTAGTGTGTGAGCATACACGTACAGATGTGAGTGAGAGTATTCCTGATTGTGCATGAGATTTGAGTGTGTTTATCAGTGTGTGCACAAGATTGAAAGAAAGTATGTGTGTGTGTGTGTGTGTGCTTGTCAGTATGCGTGTTTGAGAAATGTGTGTGAGAGAGACGAGTGTGGGCACAACAGCATATACAGTACATCAATGCAACTTTAAAGCGTCAGATCACGGAATTGAGCTCATTTTCCACCTCCCCTTGAGTTAAATAACTGAGTTTTACCTTTCTCCTGTTCATACATCCGTTCTCTGTCTGGCACAGAGGTGGAAAATCAAGTAAAAATCCTGCCATGTTTTCCTTCTAACACAGGTGACTTCAGTGAGTGGCTGATCTACCTGTCTTGAATGTTCATTACCATCAGCTGTGTTAGAAGGAAAAAAGGTCAGGATTTTTACTTTCTAAACCCCAAAGGCGTAGGTTTGGTCTTGGCATTGGTGGGGACCTAATCATCATCACCCACAAACCTCTCCTGAAAATGAACATCAACACTATCTAGCACTTTGTAAAATTCTGGTCTGTAATGTTCTTCAGGTGACTTAGGAGTGTGTTGGCTAGCCTCACTAGTGTATTGTTTTGATGGCCGTCTCTGGTGAGGAATCTGAATGGGCTCAATGCCAAGGGAACCCACCATTTCCACAGCTTTGTCAAAAATCTCATTACATTTTCTGCGCTGCTAGGTGAATGAAACGTTTACCGATCGTTAATATATATTTTTTGAAGTGACCAAATAATATTGGTGGGGACATAACAATGATTGCTGGATATTAGTGGGGACACGTCCCCTCCGTCCATGCCAAATCTACACCCTTGCTGAACCCGGATTTTTTACTTTCCTGTCCACCTCTAGTCTGGCGACATAACAGCTAGCATGTTTTATTGAAACTGCTTGAATCCTACTTGGCCACCAAGCTAACGCCTGGTAGCCTCACACTTAGAAAGTACCTAGGATTTCAGACATCCTTCCTTTTTAAACGTTGCCTCTCTGAAGTTGGAAAATGTAATAACATTAACAGCAAATGAACTGCAATTTCCTAGGCAGATTTGACCAAGAACTATATTCTTGAGCCGTCGTAATAATCAACAAACGTACCAAATTTGAAGTCAAGCAGCAGCGCAATGATATGCAACACCAGAACATAGTTCCTGTTGACTGGGTGGGCTGTGCAGATATCACTGCAGCCATGACATGCAACACAACCCACCTGTTACATACATGTGTTACATATCATTGCACTTCAACCCACCTATTACATATCATTGCATTTCAGCCATGACATGCAACACAACCCCCCCAGCCAATAGGAACTATGTTCTGGTGTTGTACAACCGTGTGCTGCTGCCTGACTTCAAGTTTGGCACATTTGTTGTTTATTATGCCGGCTTGAGAATATAGTTCTTGGTCAAATCCACCTAGGAAATCACAGTTTTCATTTGCTGTTAATGTTATTACACTTTCCAACTTCAGACGAGGCAATGTTTGAATAGGTGTTAGCTTGGTGGCTTAGTAGGATTCAAGCAGTTGTAATGAAACATGCAAGCTGTTGCATGGCCAGACACAGAGAACGGCTGGATGAACAGGAGAAAGGTAAAACTCAGTTATTTAACTCAAGGAGAGTTGGAAAATTAGTTCAATCCCAGAAATTGTGGTGACGCCCCTGGTCTTCTGATGACCTGTCTAAACATTGAGTTCTAACTCATTCTTGAGTGACAGCAATTTTGGCTTAATCTGTCTCATTCCATCATCTAAATTCAGCAGAACAATCTGAATGAATTCAAAGAACCCCTTCAAATTTTCTGGGTACTCTAAGTGAAGGGCATAAATAAGACCAAATAAAACAACAAGTGCATCTGCCCAGTACTGGTGAGAAAGAACAACCTGATCCTCCAGAATGACTGTTACAAGTTGGGGACTGAAGGGAACTGCTGAGGCTCTCTGATCTGCAACAGCCAAAAGGTGTCATTATGTATGTTGGGTGGGGAGAGGGAGGGCAAACTAGTAATGGTAAAAGGTGAGACTAGGTACAGCTACACCATACTACACTACACCACACCTCATCATTCTACAGTACACTACACTACACCACACTATACCACATCACATCATTCTACAATACACTACACTACACCAAGCTATACTACATCAAACTACTGTACACCACACTGCACTACACCAAACTACACTGCACTACACCACACTAATTGTGTGCTGTGTATGTGGAGAGTAGGCATGGGATGAATGTGTACTGTTGTATGTGGGGAGAGCAATGGGGGGCAGCTGATGACTTAATGGGGTGTGGATGGTAGTACACTGTTGCGTGTGGGGGGGCCGCTGTTGATGTGGTGATGGGGGGGTAGTGTCGTTATGTATGTTGGATGGAGAGAGGGAGGGCAAACTAGTAATGGTAAAAGGTGAGACTGGGTATGGCTACACCACACTACGCAACACTACACTACACCACACTACACTACACCACACTATACTACACCATACTACACCATCCTTACACTACGTCAAATCACAACACATCAATCTACAGTACACTACACCACACTACACTAAACCACACTACATTACACTACACTACACAAAACTACACTACACCACACTGCACTACACTACACTACACCACATCACTCTAAAGTACACTACACCACACTACACCAAAAAACAACACTACACTACATTACACCACACTACACCACACCAAACTACACTACACCACAATACATCAAACTACACTACACCACATAACACTACACCCAACAACACCACTCCACACTACACTACACTACCTGAGCCTGCAAGTGAGGGAGCAATGTTCTGGTAAGTTAGTGGGTAGTTGTGTTGGGGGCAGCTGGTACTAAAATGTTGGGGAGGATGGTGTGCTGAGTGAATGTGGGGAAGGAGCTAGCTGATGAATAAGTGGAAGGTAGTGTACTGTTGTGTGGAGGGGGGGGGGGGGTAGCTGTGGAAGAAGTGTAGGGGGGGCATAGTAGTTCTCTGTTGGGTGATGTCCAGATACTGCAAGTCAGTTGTAGATGTTTGTGTGTGTGTGTATGTGTGTTATTATTTGTGTGAGGCAAGAGAAGGGTGGAGAAAAGTGTGTTTGTGTGTGTGTGTGTGTGTTTGTTTGTTTGTATTGTGTGTAGGAAAGAGCGAGATGTAAAACGAGTGTTTGTGTGTGTGCGTGTATGTGTGTGTGTGTGTGTGTGAGAGAGAGAGTATATGTGTGTGTATGTATGTGAGTAAAAAGTTAAGATGTGAGTGTTGGAGGGTGAATATGTCCAAAGTCATTGTGGTGTGTGTTCAAAGTTGGAATGGCCTGGGGATAGAAACTTCTCCTGAGTCTCTCAGTTCTAGCCTTTTGACTACGTAGACGTCTTCCAGATTTTAGTTGTATAAACAAACCATTATTGGGATGAGAGGAGTCTTTCAAAATCTTTTGGGCCCTACGAAGTACTCTTCTTGAATAGATGTCTTGCAGAGCTACAATCTGCAGTCTACAATCTACAGTCTACAATCTGTAGAATGCAACAATCTTTGACTGTAGTGGTCCCATACCAGGTGATGATGCTACTTGTTATAACACTCTCGACAACGATTCATTAACGATTCATACAACGATTCATTAAAGAGGCACTCAGTAAGTTTATGCGACCATTTTTGTGGTCATAAAATCACTAAGAAATGTTTTTTTTCCTGTTAGACTGGTCTGTTGTGTAGCAAACGGCGATTGAGCGCACCGCTGTACAGCCCTGTATAGTGAATACGGAACTTGCAACTTCTGAGGGAGTGTACACTACAGCAATACAGTTAACTGTACAGAGCTCCCCCTACAGGTTTGTGGCGTTTAATGCAGAGTTTAAAAACGGACTTACTGAGTGCCTCTTTAAAGATGTAGGTAAACACGGGCTAGCTGAGTAGCGCAGGATTTCAGAACCCTATTGGAGATGCCATCCGGTCCAGAGGCTTTTCTGTTATTAACTCTCATAAAGACATTGCACACATCTGCCTCAGAGGGGCAGAAAGGTGTATCCCCACTAGCATCCCACACAGCCTGTACAAGATCCTCTTGCCTGTTAACATCAAAGCGTGTATAAAAAGCACTAAGTTCATCAGGAAGAGATTTACTCACACTTGTCATTGAAGGGGATTTAGTTCCAAAACCAGTGATGTTTCTTAGCCCCTTCCACACACATGCTAGATCACCTTCCATGAAATCAGCTTCAACCTTGTCCCGATAACGGAACTTTGCATCTTTTATAGTTCTCCTTAAACTATATACTGCTGATTTGTAATCTGACATATCGCCTGAAATAAGGCCAATAAGTGGTGTTTCTTTTCTTCAATGCCATTCTTACTTCACTATCCACCCATGGCTTCTGGTTAGGGAAGTTACGAATTTTAACAGGTGGAACGATAGAATCCGTTAGCACGTTGAAGTAACTCAATACCATCTCAGTAAACTCATTTATGTCAACAGAGGGCTTTATAACTCACCTTGTACTGTGTATAATAGATAATAACGATCTAGTATGTTGTCACCACGCGTGGGAAAGTGGATGTGTTGAATAAACTCAAGAATGGACGGGTTTAGATGAACCTGCCACAATGAGCGCAGCCTCCGGGTGCTTCTGTTGTTGTCCATTTAGCACTTCTTGCAGTTCTGATACAGCAATGTCGATGTTGGCTTGTGGAGGGATGTAGACAGCAGTTAATATTTCACACGTAAACTCACAGGGTAAATAGAAGGGGCGACAGATGATTGCCAGATGTTCCAGATGGGGGGAGCATGACTTAGAGAGAACGGTGACGTTTCTTGGATCACACCACTTGCAATTCATCATGATGCAAGCACCGCCACCTTTCGATTTTCCAGACTTTTCCAGACTGGTTAGCCATGTCTCGGTAAAGCAAAGAATATTACAATATTACAGTTGTCCGTTGGTCTTGTTTAAAAGTGTATGGTATGTAGCACAATAATATGTGGTGTACGATTAGCTGTTTTGGTGCAAAATGGCAAAAAGAAATCACCCTTCCTCTGATTCTGATTGGAGAGTTGAACTGTCAGTCGAATTCCAATCAGAATTCTTTTCATGAGTGTTGCGAAGTCTGTAACGTAACATTAGCGCATCACTAACAGAGTTTTGGATTAAAAAAAATGATGTGGCTATAGTTTAGAGCAGGGGTGGGCAAACTTTTTGACTCGTGGGTCACAGTGGGTTATAAAATTTAATAAAGGGGCCGTGCCAGGAGCAGACAGATGTAGTGTTTGTGTGAAGTAATATAAATGACATGTAAAGGCCATTATATTTCACAGTTTAGGCCTTTAATAGGTGGCAAAGCATGGGTATGCAAGGCTTTTTTTTAATGCATTTAACAACATTTTGCAGAAATCGCAGGGAAAATACTAAATAAAGGTTTGATAATGTTATTGAATATAATTTCAAAAGGTTTGGCGGGCCAGATTAAAAAGCCAAACGGGCCGTATATGGCCCCCGGGCCTTAGTTTGGCCATGCCTGGTTTAGAGCAATCCGATCATGAATATATATGCCATGGAAGCATTAAAGGTGTGTGGTAATTGTACTAGACCCCATTCATTCTCTATGAAGGGCCCAGGCCTTGAGCCTGGCTCGCAAACTTGCTTAGGACCGATACGTCATAGGCGTTGCGCCTCCAGTGATTCTAGCTCAGTGGTCTAGCTTCACCGGAAATAAGTCAGCTCCACTTTACTTAAAGAAGGAAGTATCTTAGGGTTAGTTGGATCAATGTTTTATAGTTGTTTATTTAAAGTGAGTCGTATCCATATCCATGCCAAAAATAAAATCAAATGAAAGCAAGTGTAACGGAGTTAAAATGAACCCTATTTAGTTAATGTGAATTCTGTCAAAAATGTTCTATATATTTAAAATATTGTATAAAGGTTTTCAGGTTGTACCCATTCACATTAGTTAAATAAGAGGCTTCGCAGCTGCAATTGTAATTCACTTTCATTTCTGTTTACTTTTGAGCTCTTGCGCTCTCCGTACTTCTCTAGTCAGAGCTCTAGTCTGTTGGAGGTAAGCTGTGCCTTGGAGCGCTCTGTGTAAAACTTAATATTTTTAATAAAAGTGCACATGCCATAGTAACACTTTAAATGTTTATGTGTCTATAAAAGTAGTTAAACTGATATCTTTGGAAATTAGCGCAGTTAAAGTGATAGGACTATGTTTTATCCAAGATCATTGCCGTTTTGGAGGGAAACACGTTATGTTACCAATTGCGCAATGGAGAGAATTGCTTTCTATTGACCTTCCTTCAATTGTACGTTTCTCTGTAGATGTGTTGCAGTTGTCAGTTGTGAGAAACTCAGGTGCTATTTGTGATTTGGGGTTTGTTAACTTTTCAACTGTGGAGAAGAGCACACTAGCATTGTTCAAATTCCTGTTTATAATTTCAGAGAAAAATGATTGCCTTGCCTTACAGATTTCAAGATTATAGTTTTTTAACGTTCCTTTATATACTTGATAGTGGATATGGAGGTTGGTTTTGCGCCATTTTCTTTCTGCCTTCCTACACTCTCTTTTGAGGTGTTTAACTGTTGGATTTTGTTTCCATGGGGTTTTCTTATTATCCACAATTCTTTTAAGCTTTAATGGTGCAATATTGTCCATAATGTGTGTCATTCTGGTATTAAAATTGGTCAACAGGTCATCAGCAGAGTCAGAAAGTTGACTTGGGGCCTGTGAGAGTGCTTGTTATATGGCATGTTCAAAGAGTCTGGCCGTATTTTCATTTATAGTCCTCCTTTCAGTAGCCATGGATCTGGTGCATAGATTAGGGGATAATTTGACTTCAAAGAAAATGCAATAATGATCAGATAGTGCCAGATCCACTACAGTGGTGGAGACATGAAGACCTTTAGTTATAACAAGATCTAGTGTATGACCTTGAGAGTGAGTTGGCCCTTCAACATGTTGTGTTAGATCAAAAGTGTCTAACAGATGCATGAATTCTTTGGTGCTTGTATTTTCAGTGTTGTCAATGTGCAAATTAAAATCTCCAGATATGATAATGCAATCATAGTCTAAGCAGACAGCTGATAGCTGACAAAATTCTTTAAAAAATGATTTGACAGAGAGCTTGGGCGGTCTGTAAATAGTCAGCAGCAGGATGTCAGGAGAGCACTTTATAAGTCCACTTAAGTACTCAAATGATGTAAAATCGCCCAGGGATGTCTTATTGCCCTGGAAAGTGTCTCTGAATATTTTTGCTATTCCTCCCCCTTTGCCTTCCATGCGCGATTCACTCATGAAGTTAAAGTTAGGGGGGGCAGACTCAATAAGGATAGTAGCATTTGTGGCTTGGTCCAGCCAAGTTTCGGTTAAAAGAAGGAAATCCAGTTTATGTGTGCAAATAAGCTCATTAACTAAAAATTTCTTTTTTAAAAGAGATCTGATGTTCAGGAGGGCAAGTGAAACCAAGGTAGGTTCAGGGGTCCTGCTCACTTCTATATATTTTTTTGGGACAGGTCTAAGATTTGCCACGATGGCCCCATGAGCATGGCGTCTGCGATTTGTTCTGTGGCTTATTATTGTTTTAGGAGCACTTGTCCTAGAATCCAAGGAGCAGAGCATGGGTGGTGGCTGGAGGGAACAGCAGGGGGCGCTACCGCTATGGGCTGCGTGTTGGGCCTGATGAAGGCGGGTGCTTGAAGCAGGGAGTTTTCCTGTTTTATTTAGTCAATCGTCTCTGGTGGAGCGTGGGGTGAGCTGAACAACGTATGAAATGTTTGCAGCAAGCAAGCGGGCGCCCATGTGGTTTGGGTGAATTCCGTCGGGTTTAAAAAGAGTTTCCTTGTGCCAAAACATGTTAAAATTATCAATAAAACCGATACCATGCTCTCTGTAGGTATACTGCAGCCAGTTGTTCAGGCCAAGAAGTCGGCTAAAGCGTTCATCGCCGCGTCTAACAGTTGGTATAGGGCCTGAGATAAAAACTGACTTCCCACTTTGCTCAAGGAGTCCCATAAGAGTCCCGTTTCATTAATTCCGACTCATGTTGAACAGTGTCATTTAACCCCACATGGACAATAATTCTAGTGATGGAGGAAGCCAAAGAGGGCAGCAACTCACATAAAATTCTGTGAATATCCTTGATGTTGGCACCTGGAACACAGTGAGTGGTAGAATCAAAAAATCTGATGTTCCTAGTTATGGAATCACCGATGATGAGGGTGTTGATAGGGAAGAGCGGATGTGGCCGAGAGAGCGCCGAGGGGTGGCATGATGAGGGCGGCCTCACC
>JAGFZM010003835.1:0-19313 GCA_017657215.1 Limnothrissa miodon
GATGGGTTCTCAAGAATAAACTTCCTTGGATGGGTTCTCAAGAATATCTATCAGGTCTACAGTTCACAGCCACAGGCCAGGAAATATAACTTGTGTTTCCCATCTCCAGTCAGAATTGATGAAGCTTTCTGGATGGAAAGTGAAACGTCCACTTGCCTTAACTGAATGAGAATCTTCATTTGTTTTTTTTCTCAATTTATATGTATAAAAAAAACAATCAAACAATCTGCAGTCCTTTCAAGAGGATGATGCACGAGTGCTGTTCATCAACTCAAATATTTAGTCAGATTAATCACAGGGTTGCTGTGGATTAATTTTGATTAATTACAATTAAATGTCTTTCATTTTTAATCTATATTAATCACATTAAATTCTGCATTAGCAAACAGACTCGAAAAATGGGAAAAGATATGCACTTAAGCACCCCGGAGAATTCCACGCTTTTCAGCCTTCGCGCATTCTGCCATAGGCTCAAATCAGTCACTTGTGCGCCAAAAGCCCAGTGGCGCGCTCTAGGCGGAGCAACCCTGAAACCAGGGCGTTCCTCATGTAAAGTTTCCTTAGGCGTATTCTTTGACTTAAGTCTTTTTACTATTACGCACCTTTGAGGGCTGTATTAAGGTCAAGTGCCACTATATAGTGAAATAGTATATTGCGTTTGATGTCGGTCACGGCCGATTTTGAACATGCCAATGTTCGAGACATTGTATATTACATTTCTACACTTTCTACACTGCATTTAACACAACCACAAGAAATTATCAGACAAAATCATCGTCTCCTGTTTTAAATATTATTCAATTAAAATAAGAAAGTAAGCAATATTTCTACCATGTTCTCAAAAATTAAAACCAAAATGCTAGTCCTGCACTGCCTTGCTTGAATGGGAACGAGAGAAGCACGCAGACAGCCACACATTTATCGGTTTGTCCTGCGAGTATAACTCACACTCGACCGTGAGGCCTTTGGAGCAAATCAGCTATGCTTTCGCAGCAATGATCCACTAAACCCGCCTGGAATTCGAGTTAAGCGCTGTAGAAGGAGCAAGCACCTAAAGTGGAGAATACGCGCAGTATCGGGCGGAATTCTCCGATAAGCACGTAAGTCTGTTTTAAGCGCCTTTGTACCGCGCATATTCTCCACTTTAGGTGCTTGCTCCTCCTACAGCGCTCCTACAACTCGAATTCCAGGCGGGTTTAGGAACAGTGGGGTTACTATCCCAAAATGAAGGCAGTCTCTGTGCCAAGGTGGCTATCAGGAAAACATGGAATAAGGACTTTCGGATTAAACATGAAAAAATTGTTGTAGTCGACAGAAAGTGCAAACCATGACTTTAAATTGGAATAGGCATATCACATGACAAGATTAAACGTCTGCGCCTGCAAGCAAAGCTATCAAAGTCAAAGTAAGACCAATCAATTAACACATTGACATAATATTTCATCCACCGCAAAATGTTTGCGAATACAATTGAACAATACAGTTTCATTGAATTCATAAACTGTATGCAATGACAAAAATAACAAATAATTAATTTAGCACTTCTTAACCAGCGAAAAACATTTAAAATGTGCTCCTTCAAGCTTAGCCTGTTTGTTCCATGGAGGAAAGGGAGCAAAAATAAAGATAAGATTGTAGTCACACACAAAAAACGATCTCAGTGAAAGTGATGTCATTTCGAAATGCACTTCTCAAACTACTACAAAATCCGCTGTGTGATTTAAGATTATGCAATAGAACTCCCTGGAACAACTCGGATCCCAGAATCGCTTGTGACCTTGATGATCACCGACCGGTTTAGTGGATCATTGCTGCGGCAGCATAGCTGATTTTCTGCAAAGGCCTCACGGTCCAAAAGCGCAGAGTGGGGTGTCTGTGAGTCACACTCATAGGACAAACCGATAAACCGATTGTTTGCGTGTTTTTCTCATTCCCACTCAAGCAAGATAGTGCATGACTGGCATTTTGGTTTTCATTTTTGAGAACATGGTAGAAATATGATCGTACTCTCGTATTTTAATTGAACAATATTTACAACAGGAGCAGCTACGCTCTTTTTTTTACTTAAGCCATCCAAAGAGCGGAGAGCAGTCATGCTTTCAGCGGTTGCGTTTTTCCACATCCACAACTGCTGTCAAAACCTCGTTTAATTCGTGGCTGACCCACCTGGAAGCACTGGACAACTCTATCTGCAACTTTGTACTGTATATCAATTATGTTTTGCTATTATTCACAGATCCAGCTTTCACCATTCGCTTTTCCTGCTAACGGTATTCTGCGAGTTTTCGTTGAAAAAAAAATGATGGGCTTATCAGCGTGATTTGGGTGTGAAGTCTCCAAGTGTCTGCGCAATTGGTTAAGCCTCACACTGTCTGCTGCCAGTTGTCTATGACACAGTAGGGCCTACATAAATGGGTCGCTCTTCATCCCCAACTGTGAATCCAAACGCAAGCAAGATATGCAACATCATACTGGTCCGCCTGTCTTATTTTCATTCTCGCCAACTTTTGTGGTCCTCCTAACAAATTTTCCTATGTTTGTTCCACAGCAATTTATGCTGACATCTAGCCTAATAATTATTGCCACAATATGGTTCCATGCAGGGTTAGTGTTGATTCTGATTTGTATATTTTAACGTGTTTTAAGGTGTTTGGGGTGCTCTTTTGTTGAGTAACCTTTAGGCTAATAAAGACAGTTTCATTACAAGACATACAAGTGCTCATACCGATTCCTCGCGCCCCACACTTTGAGAAACGCTGCTGGTTTCTTATCAACACCAGGTCAACAACACTGTAAAACCTGTGAAGTTCATTCAACTCAAACAATTTAAGGAAATAGGTTGCCTTGAATCATTTAGGTTTCATAACTTAAAGAGCCCATAGAATGTAAAACCACATTTACCTTGTTATAGTTGAATTTTGGTAGTTTAAGGTATCCAACAGACCATACCAAAACTCCCAACATCTTCCCCCTCCTTCTACATGTAAATTTCAGGCTAGAATTTGCCGGGCTGAAAAAAAAAACAATCTGAAACTAGTGCTCTGTCTGCGTAGACAGCACAAAGCTACACTTCCTCCATTACATTGTCCAATCCAAAATTGTTTGGAACAGTCTCTTGTCCAGCCCTCTGTTGCTTCGGCGGTATAAACAAACTGTAGTCTATGTAATAGCTAGCTAACATTGAGAACGGCTAACGAATCTAAGAAAAATATGTGCATTTTGAATTTCTGTTTGACTGGAGAACATATGGAAAAAATGTCAGCACGCGCGTGTAACATTCCAGGATGTACTGGAATTTGCACTACCTTCCTCAAGAACCTTGCATTCAACGGGAGTAGTTGATGTTTATCTACAACCACATTCCACTAAACTTCAATCCGAGATTGGTAGTTTGCTCTGGTCATTTCACCCCAGATTGTTTCGTCAACCTCAGGCTGTCTTTTCACTAGCAATACGCCTGAAACCAGGATCTATTCCAAGCACAACCGATTCTGCCGGTAGGTAACCTGCACATGCGGTCTCTAAAGTGTTGGTAGGCTAGCAAGCTAGGAAGAAAATAAGGCCTGCACACTGTTTTAGGATGCTCCCAAACTATTTATTATGAGCAAAGATTCAACCCCTATAAATGGCTATAAATGAACTGTATGAATGTAATAGCTAGCTAACATTGAGAACGGCTAATGGCTTTAAGAAAAATAAGTGCACAACCAAGCACAACCGGTAGGTAATCGCTAGAATTCAGTGTTTTTTGGTCTTGGTCTTTGTATGTACTGGTATTTCTATGGCCTTAACAGTTTGCCTACTTGATGCTACTTCGATATCCAGGTTATTGCAAAGTAAAAAAAACACCCGGTCACTAAAGTGTTGGTAGGCTAGCAATCTAACCATTACAACAGATAGTCTACTAATGTCGCATTTCCACTTATATCCTGCAAGGATCGGCAACTTTGCTATTCATAAGTTCATAAGTGCAAATGCGGTTTGACAGCAGTAGTCATAATTTCAATATATATGATTGCTTAGAGTATTTGGTGTCATTTGAAAGCCCTGTTTCTGTACTTTTGTTTGATATGCGTGTCGTGTCTGTGCAAATGTCTCGGGTTTGCGAGTTATTGAACTTAGAATAGTGTGATGACAGCACTGATTGTCAACTGTACAATTTACAAAATTAAGGTGAATTTAAAAATTCTTATCTCAACACCACATCGGTGTACACAAAAGTGCTGCATATAGTTGGAAAGCCCTGGTTGTCCCCCCCCCCCCACATACCAACTGTAAGACGCAGCAATGAACGTTTTAGCCGACTTCTTGGACTTAATAACTGGCTGCAGTATACCTGCAGAGAGCATAGTATCGGTTTTATTGATAATTTTAACGTGTTTTGGCACAAGGAAACTCTTTTTAAACCCGACGGAATTCACCCAAACCACATGGGCGCCCGCTTGCTTGCTTCAGCTCACCCCACGCTCCTCCAGAGACGATTGACTAAATAAAACAGGAAAACTCCCTGCTTCAACCACCCCACTTCATCAGGCCCAACACTCTTGATTTCCTTCTTTTAACCAAAACCTGGCTGGACCAAGTCACAAATGCTACTACCCTTATTGAGTCTGCCCCCCCAAACTTTACCTTCATGAGTGAATCACGCACAGAGGGCAAAGGGGGAGGTATAGCAAAAATATTCAGAGACTTTTCAGTGCAAAAAGACATCCCTGGGTGATTTTACTTCATTTGAGTACTTATGTAGACTTATAAAGTGCTCTCCTGAAATCTTGCTGCTGACTGTTTACAGACCACCCAAGCTCTCTGTATTTAATGAATTTTGTGAACTGCTATCAGCGGTCTGCTTAGACAATGATTGCATTATCATATCTGGAGATTTTAATTTGCACATTGACAACACTAAAAGTACACACACCAAAGAATCCAGGTACCTGTTAAATACTTTTGATTTAACACAACATGTTGATGGGCCAACTCACTCTCAGGGTCATACTCTAGATCTTGTTATAACTAAAGGTCTTCATGTCTCCACCACTGCAGTGGATCTGGAATTATCTGACTTTGAAGTCAAGTTGTCCACTCATCTTCGCACCAGATCCACGACTTTTGAAAGGAGGACTATAAATGAAAATACGGCCAGACTCTTTGAACATGCCATATCACTCTCACAGGCCCCAAGTCAACCATCTGACTCTGCAGATGACTTATTGACCAATTTCAACACAAATTATGGACAATATTGCACCACTAAAGTTTAAAAGAGTTGTGGATAATAAGAAAACCCCATGGAAACAAAATCCAGCAGTTAAACACCTCAAAAGAGAGTGTATGAAGGCAGAAAGAAAATTGCGCAACACCAACCTCCATATTTATTATCAAATATATAACAGAACATTAAAAAACTATAATATTGAAATTTGTAAGGCAAGGCAATCTTTTTTTCTCTGAAATTATAAACAAGAATTTGAACAATGCTCATGTGCCCTTTTCCACAGTTGAAAAGTTAACAAACCCCAAATCACAACTAGCACCTGAACTTCTCACAACTGACAAATGCAATGAGTTTGCATGCTTTTTTAGAGGTAAAATTAATGACATCAGAATAAATATAACAACACAGTTGCAGACAGCCCAACAACTAGAGCCTGTATCATCAAAGAGTATGCCATACTGTATGTCAACATTTAACTCTATTGATTACGAGGTACTAGTGAACACCGTCCAAGACCTCAGCTCTTCCACATGTAAACTGGACATTTTGCAGACAAGCTTCTTGAAATCTGTTCTCCACCTTGTAGCACCAGATCTGTTCCAGATTATTAACTCCTCTTTGGAGAATGGCATTTTCCCCAAGTTACTAAAGCTAGCTGTTGCAAAACCACTACTGAAAAAGAATAACCTGGATCACTCAGTTCTTAACAACTATAGGCCAATATCCAATCTACCATTTGTTGGGAAGATCATCGAAAAAATAGTTTTCAATCAACTAACTGTGTTTTTGTCCTCAAGTAATTGTTTTGATACATTTCAGTCTGGCTTTAGAGCCTATCACAGTACTGAGACGGCCCTTATTAAGGTTGTAAATGACATCCATCTTAATACTGATGCAGGAAAAACATCTGTTCTGGTGCTACTGGATCTCAGTGCTGCCTTCTACACTGTTGATCATGGCATACTTCTACACCGGCTGGAACATTGGGTTAGAAGATAGAAGTTTCCTTGTCGCCATTGGCACCCATACTTACATACACCAATGCCCCTGACCTGGAGTCCCCCAGGGGTCTATACTTAGACCCTTACTATTCAACATATATATGCTCCCACTTTGTCAGATTATCACTAAAAACTCAATTTCTTACCATAGCTATGCTGACGACACCCAAATCTACATTGCACTGGCCCCTGATGACTATACCCCCTTTGAAGGCCTCTATCAGTGTATTGACCAGATAAACAACTGGATGTCCTCTAATTTTCTACAGTTAAACAAAGACAAGACTGAGGTGATTATATTTGGAAACAAGGAAAAAAGATCAAAGGTTGCCACTGCACTTAACATGGCTAAATGACAACATTCCGGACTCGGCCATACAACTGGAGCAGCTAGCATGCTACAGAGCCGACAGGGCTATCGTAAACAGAGGCAAGACCCGAGGCGGCGGGGTCTGTGTTTACATCCGCGACGAGTGGTGTCGTGATGCCACCGTAGTACAAAAACACTGCTCATCACTGGCGGAGTTCATGATAGTGAAGTGTCGCCCTTTCTACTTGCCTAGGGAGATAAGTTCGATCCTGCTGGTCGCTACTTATATTCCTCCATCTAGCAACAACAGCGACAGAAATGCGGCGCTGAACGAACTGTATCAGGCCATCAGTGAGCAACAAACGGCACACCCAGACGGTTTCATCATCCTCGCAGGAGATTTCAACCATGCTGAACTTAAAACTGTTCTCCCAAAGTTTCATCAGCATGTACATTTTCCAACACGGGGGGACAACATATTGGACCTGGTCTACACACAGGATAAAGGAGCATACAAAGCCACCCCCTTCCCCCACATCGGCACCTCTGATCACCTCACTGTTATGCTAATGCCAGCATACAGACAGAGTGTGAAAGTCTCCAGACCCTTTAAGAAAGAGGTAAGGGTGTGGCCACAGGAGGCCACCTCTGCTCTCCAAGACTGCTTTGGGTCAACGGATTGGGAAGTATTCAAGGGAGCAGCCACCTACAATAACATCATAGACATTGAGGAGTACAGAGACACTGTGAGCTCATACATCATCAAATGCATTGATGATGTTACACAAATAAAAAGCATCACAACGCGAGCCAACCGGAAGCCATGGCTGACAGGAGATGTCCACAGGCTGCTGAAGGCCAGAGACAAGGCCTTCAGAGCTGGGGAGGAAGCAGGCCTGAGAACAGCGAGAGCCAACCTGTCCAGTGGCATCAGGAAAGCGAAACAGGACTACACACACAAGATAACCTCCCACTTCAATGATAGCAAGGACGCACAGAGCCTATGGCAAGGAATACAGGCTATTACAGACTACAAGCCTGCAGCGCGTAGCTGTGAGAGCGACACCACTCTGCTCAACAACCTGAACAGCTTCTTTGCAAGATTTGAAGCGCAGAACAACACACGCCCACAGAAAACACCACCACCTCCACACGACCAGCCTCTGTGCCTGTCTGCTGCCAGCGTGAAGAGGACACTCTCCGCCATCAACGCCCGGAAAGCAGCGGGTCCAGACAACATCCCTGGCAGTGTGCTGAAAGACTGCGCAGAGGAGCTGAAGGATGTCTTCACAGACATCTTTAACACCTCCCTGAGGCAAGCCATTGTCCGATCATGCTTCAAGACTGCCACCATCATACCTGTGCCAAAGAAATCATCCCCAGCCTGCTTCAATGACTACCGCCCTGTGGCACTGACACCCATCATCATGAAGTGCTTTGAACGACTAGTCATGTCACACATCAAATCCACCCTGCCTACCAACCTGGACCCATACCAGTTCGCATACAGAGCGAAACGATCCACAGAAGATGCAATCTGCTCTGCCCCCCACCCAGCCCTAACTCACCTGGACAAGACAGACTCGTATGTGAGAATGCTGTTCATAGACTTCAGTTCAGCATTTAACACCATAATACCACAACAACTCATCTGCAAACTGGACAAACTGGGCCTCAGCACCTCCCTCTGCAACTGGCTACTGGATTTTCTCAGCCAGGCCTCAAGCGGTGCGTATGGGCAACAACGTCTCTAACAGCATCACCCTGAGCACAGGGGCTCCACAAGGCTGTGTGCTCAGTCCGCTGCTCTTCACCCTGCTGACACATGACTGCACACCAGCCTACAGCTCCAACCACCTTGTGAAGTTTGCGGACGACACAACGCTGGTGGGCTCATCACCAAGGGCGATGAGACCCACTACAGGAAAGAGGTTGAGCTCCTGACCACGTGGTGCAGAGACAGCAACCTTCTGCTAAATGTTAGCAAGACCAAGGAGGTTATTGTCAACTTCCAGAGAGGCCACACCTGTCACCACCCGCTGACCATCGACGGCGCTGCGGTAGAGAGAGTGAGCAGCACCAAGTTCCTGGGGGTGCACATCAGTGAGGACCTCTCATGGACTACCAACACCACGAAAAGAAAAGCACAGCCAAGAAAGCACAACATTGCCTCTACTTCCTGCGCAAACTCAAGCGGGCAAGCGCCCCACCACACATCCTGACCACATTCTACAGAGGAACCATTGAAAGCGTCCTCTCCAGCTGCATCACTGTGTGGGGCGGTAGCTGCACTGACTACAACAGAAAAGCTCTACAACACATTGTGAGAACAGCTGAGAGGATAGTTGGCGGACCACTCCCCTCCCTGCAAGACATCTACACCACCCGCCTCACCCGCAAAGCCATCACAATTGTCAAGGATGCAACCCACCCCGCACACTGTCTGTTCAGCCTCCTGCCATCTGGAAAAAGATACAGAAGTCTCCGCTCCCGCACCACCAGGCTCACCAACAGCTTCATCCACCAGGCTGTGAGACTGCTGAACTCTCTCCCCTCCCGGCTCCCAGCCAGCGGAACCACCAGACTGGCAGGAGTATAGGAAGACAGATTGGACTCTACACCCCCCCCCCCCCCCACACACACACACACACACACTCACCAACAAGGAAACAAACACTCTGAACCAAAAACCAAACAACACTCTGGACTGAAAATAACTATAACCTTAGACTTAACTTAACTTAACTTAACTTGACTACCTCTGCATTGCAAATTGCACACACCTGCTGCTGTATATTCTAGTATTCTTCTTACCACTATTTATACCACTTTTACCACTTATATTTAATACTACTGCTGCTAAAATCTTGTGTTGCACTAGGACAACAAAACAACACTGCTAGAACACTTACTTTATGTTATGTCTTGTCTTATATATATTGTGTGTTACCTAAGTATAATGCCTTAAGCCTACTTGCACTTTGTTTTACTTAACAGTACCTTATTGTTTAAATTGTTTTTCTTGTTGTGCATCTGCACTTTATTGTTGTCAACGTCTACGCATGGGACAAGTGTGAAACGTAATTTCGATTCCTTTGTATGTCGAGTACATGTGAAGAAATTGACAAATAAAACTGACTTGACTTAACGTAAAGGGGTTCACACCCAAAGAGACTGTTAAAAACCTCTGAGTCATCTCAAAGCTGAGAGACCTAATGTCAAGTAAGGACCTTGAAAAACCTATTCATGCCTTCATTTCAAGCAGAGCCGACTACTGCAATGGCCTCTTAACAGGCCTACCCAAAAAGAACATTAAGCCCCTTCAACTCATTCAAAATGCAGCTGCTAGGGTCCTTACAAGAACAAAAAGAATTGACCATATTACTCCAATTTTAAAATCCCTGCACTGGCTTCCTGAGAGTTTTAGAATTTATTTTAAAGCACTGTTACTTTTATTTAAATCTATGAATGGGAAAGGACCTGTTTATATTTTAAACATGTGTCAGAAATCTACTCCACTAAGGTCTCTAAGATCATGCTATCTAAGATCTCTAAGATTTGTTGATCAGACCCACTGTCAGAACAAAAATTGGTGAAGCAGCTTTATTTTTTGGTTTTATTATTAATCATGATTTTAAAGATTATTTTAACACATATATTTGTATTTCTTTTCTTTTTTAATCTATTTATTCATCTTTTTTATTATTCTTTTATTTATGTATTTATTGGGTTTTATTATTAATGATCATTTAACACATATATTTGTGCATTTGTAATTTTTAATTTTCAAATTTTAATTTGTGCTGTTATTAATGCAATCTCTGAACTGTTTTATCTGTACAGCACATTGAGTTGCCTTTGTGTATGAAATGCGCTTTATAAATAAAATTGCCTTGCCTTGCCTTCACCAAAAAAAAACAGCCAATAGTTGAATTGCATTTGAGTTGAATTGCAGTTATCACTACTTGTGTGTTTTGCTTAATGTTAACTTGTATGTTGATTTATGCTCACTACTACAATTTTAGTGATTACCACTCAGACCTTCACCTTTAGTTTTATTGAAGTTATTCAAAACAAACAATTTGTTCCACATTTTCTATGAACTTGCAAAGTTTCATTATCTGAAAAAATAAATAAATAAAACTTTAAAAATTATTCACAATAAAAGAAGACGTTTTCTGAACATTTTAACACACTTCCAAACTTCATATGCTGGAAAAATAAAGACATTCACAAAACAGACCAGCTTAAACACAACACGTGTGGAAAGAACTTTTTTAGGGGGTAGAGTGAATAACGTCAAACTGGGAAACACAAAAAGCATTTGAGATTTAAGTGTCCTTGTCATTGAGAGAGAGATTGAGAGCAGGAGTGAGTGTGTGTGCACGCACATGTGTAAGAGAATGTTTGATTGTACATTCGAGTGTGCTTGGCAGTCTGTGCGAGAGAGTTAGTGTGTGAGCATACACGTACAGATGTGAGTGAGAGTATTCCTGATTGTGCATGAGATTTGAGTGTGTTTATCAGTGTGTGCACAAGATTGAAAGAAAGTATGTGTGTGTGTGTGTGTGTGCTTGTCAGTATGCGTGTTTGAGAAATGTGTGTGAGAGAGACGAGTGTGGGCACAACAGCATATACAGTACATCAATGCAACTTTAAAGCGTCAGATCACGGAATTGAGCTCATTTTCCACCTCCCCTTGAGTTAAATAACTGAGTTTTACCTTTCTCCTGTTCATACATCCGTTCTCTGTCTGGCACAGAGGTGGAAAATCAAGTAAAAATCCTGCCATGTTTTCCTTCTAACACAGGTGACTTCAGTGAGTGGCTGATCTACCTGTCTTGAATGTTCATTACCATCAGCTGTGTTAGAAGGAAAAAAGGTCAGGATTTTTACTTTCTGAACCCCAAAGGCGTAGGTTTGGTCTTGGCATTGGTGGGGACCTAATCATCATCACCCACAAACCTCTCCTGAAAATGAACATCAACACTATCTAGCACTTTGTAAAATTCTGGTCTGTAATGTTCTTCAGGTGACTTAGGAGTGTGTTGGCTAGCCTCACTAGTGTATTGTTTTGATGGCCGTCTCTGGTGAGGAATCTGAATGGGCTCAATGCCAAGGGAACCCACCATTTCCACAGCTTTGTCAAAAATCTCATTACATTTTCTGCGCTGCTAGGTGAATGAAACGTTTACCGATCGTTAATATATATTTTTTGAAGTGACCAAATAATATTGGTGGGGACATAACAATGATTGCTGGATATTAGTGGGGACACGTCCCCTCCGTCCATGCCAAATCTACACCCTTGCTGAACCCGGATTTTTTACTTTCCTGTCCACCTCTAGTCTGGCGACATAACAGCTAGCATGTTTTATTGAAACTGCTTGAATCCTACTTGGCCACCAAGCTAACGCCTGGTAGCCTCACACTTAGAAAGTACCTAGGATTTCAGACATCCTTCCTTTTTAAACGTTGCCTCTCTGAAGTTGGAAAATGTAATAACATTAACAGCAAATGAACTGCAATTTCCTAGGCAGATTTGACCAAGAACTATATTCTTGAGCCGTCGTAATAATCAACAAACGTACCAAATTTGAAGTCAAGCAGCAGCGCAATGATATGCAACACCAGAACATAGTTCCTGTTGACTGGGTGGGCTGTGCAGATATCACTGCAGCCATGACATGCAACACAACCCACCTGTTACATACATGTGTTACATATCATTGCACTTCAACCCACCTATTACATATCATTGCATTTCAGCCATGACATGCAACACAACCCCCCCAGCCAATAGGAACTATGTTCTGGTGTTGTACAACCGTGTGCTGCTGCCTGACTTCAAGTTTGGCACATTTGTTGTTTATTATGCCGGCTTGAGAATATAGTTCTTGGTCAAATCCACCTAGGAAATCACAGTTTTCATTTGCTGTTAATGTTATTACACTTTCCAACTTCAGACGAGGCAATGTTTGAATAGGTGTTAGCTTGGTGGCTTAGTAGGATTCAAGCAGTTGTAATGAAACATGCAAGCTGTTGCATGGCCAGACACAGAGAACGGCTGGATGAACAGGAGAAAGGTAAAACTCAGTTATTTAACTCAAGGAGAGTTGGAAAATTAGTTCAATCCCAGAAATTGTGGTGACGCCCCTGGTCTTCTGATGACCTGTCTAAACATTGAGTTCTAACTCATTCTTGAGTGACAGCAATTTTGGCTTAATCTGTCTCATTCCATCATCTAAATTCAGCAGAACAATCTGAATGAATTCAAAGAACCCCTTCAAATTTTCTGGGTACTCTAAGTGAAGGGCATAAATAAGACCAAATAAAACAACAAGTGCATCTGCCCAGTACTGGTGAGAAAGAACAACCTGATCCTCCAGAATGACTGTTACAAGTTGGGGACTGAAGGGAACTGCTGAGGCTCTCTGATCTGCAACAGCCAAAAGGTGTCATTATGTATGTTGGGTGGGGAGAGGGAGGGCAAACTAGTAATGGTAAAAGGTGAGACTAGGTACAGCTACACCATACTACACTACACCACACCTCATCATTCTACAGTACACTACACTACACCACACTATACCACATCACATCATTCTACAATACACTACACTACACCAAGCTATACTACATCAAACTACTGTACACCACACTGCACTACACCAAACTACACTGCACTACACCACACTAATTGTGTGCTGTGTATGTGGAGAGTAGGCATGGGATGAATGTGTACTGTTGTATGTGGGGAGAGCAATGGGGGGCAGCTGATGACTTAATGGGGTGTGGATGGTAGTACACTGTTGCGTGTGGGGGGGCCGCTGTTGATGTGGTGATGGGGGGGTAGTGTCGTTATGTATGTTGGATGGAGAGAGGGAGGGCAAACTAGTAATGGTAAAAGGTGAGACTGGGTATGGCTACACCACACTACGCAACACTACACTACACCACACTACACTACACCACACTATACTACACCATACTACACCATCCTTACACTACGTCAAATCACAACACATCAATCTACAGTACACTACACCACACTACACTAAACCACACTACATTACACTACACTACACAAAACTACACTACACCACACTGCACTACACTACACTACACCACATCACTCTAAAGTACACTACACCACACTACACCAAAAAACAACACTACACTACATTACACCACACTACACCACACCAAACTACACTACACCACAATACATCAAACTATACTACACCACATAACACTACACCCAACAACACCACTCCACACTACACTACACTACCTGAGCCTGCAAGTGAGGGAGCAATGTTCTGGTAAGTTAGTGGGTAGTTGTGTTGGGGGCAGCTGGTACTAAAATGTTGGGGAGGATGGTGTGCTGAGTGAATGTGGGGAAGGAGCTAGCTGATGAATAAGTGGAAGGTAGTGTACTGTTGTGTGGAGGGGGGGGGGGGGTAGCTGTGGAAGAAGTGTAGGGGGGGCATAGTAGTTCTCTGTTGGGTGATGTCCAGATACTGCAAGTCAGTTGTAGATGTTTGTGTGTGTGTGTATGTGTGTTATTATTTGTGTGAGGCAAGAGAAGGGTGGAGAAAAGTGTGTTTGTGTGTGTGTGTGTGTGTTTGTTTGTTTGTATTGTGTGTAGGAAAGAGCGAGATGTAAAACGAGTGTTTGTGTGTGTGCGTGTATGTGTGTGTGTGTGTGTGTGAGAGAGAGAGTATATGTGTGTGTATGTATGTGAGTAAAAAGTTAAGATGTGAGTGTTGGAGGGTGAATATGTCCAAAGTCATTGTGGTGTGTGTTCAAAGTTGGAATGGCCTGGGGATAGAAACTTCTCCTGAGTCTCTCAGTTCTAGCCTTTTGACTACGTAGACGTCTTCCAGATTTTAGTTGTATAAACAAACCATTATTGGGATGAGAGGAGTCTTTCAAAATCTTTTGGGCCCTACGAAGTACTCTTCTTGAATAGATGTCTTGCAGAGCTACAATCTGCAGTCTACAATCTACAGTCTACAATCTGTAGAATGCAACAATCTTTGACTGTAGTGGTCCCATACCAGGTGATGATGCTACTTGTTATAACACTCTCGACAACGATTCATTAACGATTCATACAACGATTCATTAAAGAGGCACTCAGTAAGTTTATGCGACCATTTTTGTGGTCATAAAATCACTAAGAAATGTTTTTTTTCCTGTTAGACTGGTCTGTTGTGTAGCAAACGGCGATTGAGCGCACCGCTGTACAGCCCTGTATAGTGAATACGGAACTTGCAACTTCTGAGGGAGTGTACACTACAGCAATACAGTTAACTGTACAGAGCTCCCCCTACAGGTTTGTGGCGTTTAATGCAGAGTTTAAAAACGGACTTACTGAGTGCCTCTTTAAAGATGTAGGTAAACACGGGCTAGCTGAGTAGCGCAGGATTTCAGAACCCTATTGGAGATGCCATCCGGTCCAGAGGCTTTTCTGTTATTAACTCTCATAAAGACATTGCACACATCTGCCTCAGAGGGGCAGAAAGGTGTATCCCCACTAGCATCCCACACAGCCTGTACAAGATCCTCTTGCCTGTTAACATCAAAGCGTGTATAAAAAGCACTAAGTTCATCAGGAAGAGATTTACTCACACTTGTCATTGAAGGGGATTTAGTTCCAAAACCAGTGATGTTTCTTAGCCCCTTCCACACACATGCTAGATCACCTTCCATGAAATCAGCTTCAACCTTGTCCCGATAACGGAACTTTGCATCTTTTATAGTTCTCCTTAAACTATATACTGCTGATTTGTAATCTGACATATCGCCTGAAATAAGGCCAATAAGTGGTGTTTCTTTTCTTCAATGCCATTCTTACTTCACTATCCACCCATGGCTTCTGGTTAGGGAAGTTACGAATTTTAACAGGTGGAACGATAGAATCCGTTAGCACGTTGAAGTAACTCAATACCATCTCAGTAAACTCATTTATGTCAACAGAGGGCTTTATAACTCACCTTGTACTGTGTATAATAGATAATAACGATCTAGTATGTTGTCACCACGCGTGGGAAAGTGGATGTGTTGAATAAACTCAAGAATGGACGGGTTTAGATGAACCTGCCACAATGAGCGCAGCCTCCGGGTGCTTCTGTTGTTGTCCATTTAGCACTTCTTGCAGTTCTGATACAGCAATGTCGATGTTGGCTTGTGGAGGGATGTAGACAGCAGTTAATATTTCACACGTAAACTCACAGGGTAAATAGAAGGGGCGACAGATGATTGCCAGATGTTCCAGATGGGGGGAGCATGACTTAGAGAGAACGGTGACGTTTCTTGGATCACACCACTTGCAATTCATCATGATGCAAGCACCGCCACCTTTCGATTTTCCAGACTTTTCCAGACTGGTTAGCCATGTCTCGGTAAAGCAAAGAATATTACAATATTACAGTTGTCCGTTGGTCTTGTTTAAAAGTGTATGGTATGTAGCACAATAATATGTGGTGTACGATTAGCTGTTTTGGTGCAAAATGGCAAAAAGAAATCACCCTTCCTCTGATTCTGATTGGAGAGTTGAACTGTCAGTCGAATTCCAATCAGAATTCTTTTCATGAGTGTTGCGAAGTCTGTAACGTAACATTAGCGCATCACTAACAGAGTTTTGGATTAAAAAAAATGATGTGGCTATAGTTTAGAGCAGGGGTGGGCAAACTTTTTGACTCGTGGGTCACAGTGGGTTATAAAATTTAATAAAGGGGCCGTGCCAGGAGCAGACAGATGTAGTGTTTTTGTGAAGTAATATAAATGACATGTAAAGGCCATTATATTTCACAGTTTAGGCCTTTAATAGGTGGCAAAGCATGGGTATGCAAGGCTTTTTTTTAATGCATTTAACAACATTTTGCAGAAATCGCAGGGAAAATACTAAATAAAGGTTTGATAATGTTATTGAATATAATTTCAAAAGGTTTGGCGGGCCAGATTAAAAAGCCAAACGGGCCGTATATGGCCCCCGGGCCTTAGTTTGGCCATGCCTGGTTTAGAGCAATCCGATCATGAATATATATGCCATGGAAGCATTAAAGGTGTGTGGTAATTGTACTAGACCCCATTCATTCTCTATGAAGGGCCCAGGCCTTGAGCCTGGCTCGCAAACTTGCTTAGGACCGATACGTCATAGGCGTTGCGCCTCCAGTGATTCTAGCTCAGTGGTCTAGCTTCACCGGAAATAAGTCAGCTCCACTTTACTTAAAGAAGGAAGTATCTTAGGGTTAGTTGGATCAATGTTTTATAGTTGTTTATTTAAAGTGAGTCGTATCCATATCCATGCCAAAAATAAAATCAAATGAAAGCAAGTGTAACGGAGTTAAAATGAACCCTATTTAGTTAATGTGAATTCTGTCAAAAATGTTCTATATATTTAAAATATTGTATAAAGGTTTTCAGGTTGTACCCATTCACATTAGTTAAATAAGAGGCTTCGCAGCTGCAATTGTAATTCACTTTCATTTCTGTTTACTTTTGAGCTCTTGCGCTCTCCGTACTTCTCTAGTCAGAGCTCTAGTCTGTTGGAGGTAAGCTGTGCCTTGGAGCGCTCTGTGTAAAACTTAATATTTTTAATAAAAGTGCACATGCCATAGTAACACTTTAAATGTTTATGTGTCTATAAAAGTAGTTAAACTGATATCTTTGGAAATTAGCGCAGTTAAAGTGATAGGACTATGTTTTATCCAAGATCATTGCCGTTTTGGAGGGAAACACGTTATGTTACCAATTGCGCAATGGAGAGAATTGCTTTCTATTGACCTTCCTTCAATTGTACGTTTCTCTGTAGATGTGTTGCAGTTGTCAGTTGTGAGAAACTCAGGTGCTATTTGTGATTTGGGGTTTGTTAACTTTTCAACTGTGGAGAAGAGCACACTAGCATTGTTCAAATTCCTGTTTATAATTTCAGAGAAAAATGATTGCCTTGCCTTACAGATTTCAAGATTATAGTTTTTTAACGTTCCTTTATATACTTGATAGTGGATATGGAGGTTGGTTTTGCGCCATTTTCTTTCTGCCTTCCTACACTCTCTTTTGAGGTGTTTAACTGTTGGATTTTGTTTCCATGGGGTTTTCTTATTATCCACAATTCTTTTAAGCTTTAATGGTGCAATATTGTCCATAATGTGTGTCATTCTGGTATTAAAATTGGTCAACAGGTCATCAGCAGAGTCAGAAAGTTGACTTGGGGCCTGTGAGAGTGCTTGTTATATGGCATGTTCAAAGAGTCTGGCCGTATTTTCATTTATAGTCCTCCTTTCAGTAGCCATGGATCTGGTGCATAGATTAGGGGATAATTTGACTTCAAAGAAAATGCAATAATGATCAGATAGTGCCAGATCCACTACAGTGGTGGAGACATGAAGACCTTTAGTTATAACAAGATCTAGTGTATGACCTTGAGAGTGAGTTGGCCCTTCAACATGTTGTGTTAGATCAAAAGTGTCTAACAGATGCATGAATTCTTTGGTGCTTGTATTTTCAGTGTTGTCAATGTGCAAATTAAAATCTCCAGATATGATAATGCAATCATAGTCTAAGCAGACAGCTGATAGCTGACAAAATTCTTTAAAAAATGATTTGACAGAGAGCTTGGGCGGTCTGTAAATAGTCAGCAGCAGGATGTCAGGAGAGCACTTTATAAGTCCACTTAAGTACTCAAATGATGTAAAATCGCCCAGGGATGTCTTATTGCCCTGGAAAGTGTCTCTGAATATTTTTGCTATTCCTCCCCCTTTGCCTTCCATGCGCGATTCACTCATGAAGTTAAAGTTAGGGGGGGCAGACTCAATAAGGATAGTAGCATTTGTGGCTTGGTCCAGCCAAGTTTCGGTTAAAAGAAGGAAATCCAGTTTATGTGTGCAAATAAGCTCATTAACTAAAAATTTCTTTTTTAAAAGAGATCTGATGTTCAGGAGGGCAAGTGAAACCAAGGTAGGTTCAGGGGTCCTGCTCACTTCTATATATTTTTTTGGGACAGGTCTAAGATTTGCCACGATGGCCCCATGAGCATGGCATCTGCGATTTGTTCTGTGGCTTATTATTGTTTTAGGAGCACTTGTCCTAGAATCCAAGGAGCAGAGCATGGGTGGTGGCTGGAGGGAACAGCAGGGGGCGCTACCGCTATGGGCTGCGTGTTGGGCCTGATGAAGGCGGGTGCTTGAAGCAGGGAGTTTTCCTGTTTTATTTAGTCAATCGTCTCTGGTGGAGCGTGGGGTGAGCTGAACAACGTATGAAATGTTTGCAGCAAGCAAGCGGGCGCCCATGTGGTTTGGGTGAATTCCGTCGGGTTTAAAAAGAGTTTCCTTGTGCCAAAACATGTTAAAATTATCAATAAAACCGATACCATGCTCTCTGTAGGTATACTGCAGCCAGTTGTTCAGGCCAAGAAGTCGGCTAAAGCGTTCATCGCCGCGTCTAACAGTTGGTATAGGGCCTGAGATAAAAACTGACTTCCCACTTTGCTCAAGGAGTCCCATAAGAGTCCCGTTTCATTAATTCCGACTCATGTTGAACAGTGTCATTTAACCCCACATGGACAATAATTCTAGTGATGGAGGAAGCCAAAGAGGGCAGCAACTCACATAAAATTCTGTGAATATCCTTGATGTTGGCACCTGGAACACAGTGAGTGGTAGAATCAAAAAATCTGATGTTCCTAGTTATGGAATCACCGATGATGAGGGTGTTGATAGGGAAGAGCGGACGTGGCCGAGAGAGCGCCGAGGGGTGGCATGATGAGGGCGGCCTCACC
>JAGFZM010003836.1:0-10715 GCA_017657215.1 Limnothrissa miodon
GTGTGTGTGTGTGTGTGTGTGTGTGTGTTATGTTTGTGTAGTTTACACCAGACAGCCTCCTCTGGTCTGACAGAGAGTAGGAGAAGGGGGTGGAGGGGAAGAGGTCCCCTCCTTAGGGCAATTATATTTGGGGGTTGAAGCCTTTTGCTTGGGGTCAACCGGGAAGATGTACACTGAACAGATGGACATTGCTCTGCCCCAAACCCACACAAATCATTAAGACACAAACCAGTGGAAGCAGCATTGTGTACAAAATAACCGGTTTCCCACAGAGTAGGCCTATATTAGTATTTAGTTTATTTTAGACCATGTAGGCCTAATATAAGTGCAGCACACTGATGTCAGTGATGTCTGTTAAATAATTCCTTTTAAAAATTGTCAAAAATTATCACTTTGAGAGAGGCAATGTACAAAAGGCAGGTATGTGTAATAGAAAATCAGTTTTGACATTACGATCACACCTATATCTTAGGACAACCTTCTAGTTCAAATGCTAAAAAAAAAAAAAAACATTGGATATTGTGAATAACTCAGAACTTACTCACAAATATTATTAGCAATGGAGTAGTAGTATTAGTATTAGTAATCTGCAACCAGCAATGGAATTTGAATCAATAAGAGAGGTTGGCAGTTCATGTGGAGCTTCATCCAAGCAGCCATCTTGCTGCTGAGGGTGCTCTGTGGATTATGCCTGACAGATGTTCTACATGTATGCACAAGACCACAACCTTGAATGCCAGCCATTTGCATCGCGCCTCGCCTTATTGTTTGGCATGCTCTGAAGATGAGCTAGACCAGCAGCATGTTTCTCTTAGTAACAGTGACCTAGAATGAGAAGTGGAATTTTCATGTCACTTCCATGCTTTAGAGTGTTTTAAATGTTAGTAGCAGTCTTCGGCAGAGTTTCACTGTCAGTGAGGGCATACATTTTAAAGACTTCTTTGTGATTAACGTGATTCAGGTCTATCATTCACCTGAACTTTGATCTCATGCAAGTAAATAATTAAAGTGAGAGTGAGGTTAACCAGCGATATGTGGAGAATGTGCCTGGTCAGGTTGTTTGTGTTGAGGGCACGGGATCATTTCCAAGAACAGGACACCTGTTTGTTATTTTTATTTATTCATCTATTCGTTTATTATTCTATTTATTAGTCTATTTGTGCGCAGTATCACAAACATATATGTGGTAGGGTCAAACAAACACATGTGAGGGTGAAACACATGTCAGCTAAAAACTCAGGGCCACCTGCGGTTCTCGTCTTCTGGACAATGTGGCAGCAGCTGACGCTGGAACAGCTGGTGTGACAGCGATGCCTGAGGCCAGAGCAGATGAGATGCCTCAACCCATCAGTCATAAAAGAGTGCCCCTACATCACCCCAAGAACACTAACAACCTTAACAGTAGCGCACTGACCTAGTTTGGCCTTTCTCCTCCTGGAGACAGCAAACTTGTGTCTGGTCAATGCTACAGACATTTACTCTGACCCACAAACCCAGATTTTCTAAGAAGAGCTGGAGGCAAACAAAGCAAAAAAAAAAAAAAAAAAAAAAGATGAAAGGAGAGAAGGAAAGATGGGTCACTTGAATTGAAAACTGAATTTTGTGATTTTATTACTATCAAAACATACTGTAATGTATTACCTAAAGTGTGACTGGGGTGTGTTTTTTTAGACCTATGTTTTTTGTGAGTGAGTGAGTGAGTGAGTAGGGGAGTGCTATTTTTCAGTCACTGCACTGCGATGCTGCACTTTTCTGTTTGATTGTGTAATAGCATTAAAAGGTCAGGCTTGTTTTTCCTTTTACCTGTGCCTCTGAAGTACCCCATGGTCTGCACTTGAGAGCAAACTAATGAAAATGCGGTGTGTTTAGTCTCGAAGGCAGCTCTGAAAAAAAGTCAAAATAAATAATAGGGCTGTTGACAGTGATAATGGCAGGCTAATCAGTGCCACTGATCAATAAAAAATCGTTAAAAAACATTTGGTGTCTGGTCGTCGTTTAGATTCCTAGGTGGTTATAAATAGTGCATTCTAATGCACGGTGTGGCAATGTCAATATACTGGGCAGTGCCTATGCATTTGAAATTAATTAATATTCAGCTGTTTCTATAGAAATCAAATTTATAATGTAAAGGTATGTTGAGGAGTCATGCCAGTCAAACATAAAACTTGTACACGGTATTTGTGAAAAAGAGGTTGCATAATGTTTGCCATATTACATAAATGAATCCCAATTGTGGATGCAAACAACATTAATCATGGTGTACAATCATGCACTACTGGCTGCTTATTGGGCATCTTTGTGTGAAGCGCTTTGGGACATGCTTTTTGTAAAAATGTGCTATATAAATAAAATTGAATTGAATTGAATTGAGTTTTTCTTCCATCACTCACAGGTACACATTATAGAAAATGTGTAAAAATGTGTTAGAAACTATTTATTTACAAGACAACCTACAGTGCAAATGCTATAAGCATCACAGAGGCCTAATGATCTTTTTTACGGGGTTCAATAAAGCCGTCACATGCACATATATTTCCTATTAATTTTATGCTCAGCACGGAATGTGGAAACAACTTTTTATATAACTCTATTGTTTTACCTAATGTATATAATAGTACAATTAGCCTACTTGCTATTGGTGTAAATATTGTATGTCTGTTGAAAAGAACTGTTGGTCACTAACAGAATCTTAGCAGAAGGTTGTATTACATCATTTAAGAATAAGTCTTTTCAGTCAGTTATGATGTAGCATTACATAGTAAAGTACCTCTTCCAGTTTTGTGTAAATTGACCTGGAGTAACTGTTCGAGTGACTTGCCCAACACTGTTCACACCTGTGAGACAAGCATGCAGTGCTTTGCCTAAAGAACAAATCTTCTGACATAACATTGCCATCTAGAGGTAGGAGGCTACCACTGCATGGTTAGAAGCTCAGCAGAAAGCGGCACAAAAATCAAGGGGGAGGGGGGCATTTAAAATGATGAACAAATTGTTGACATTGTGAATATAGTACAAACCTAATCCTAACTGTACCTGTTAAAGCTGAACCTTCTGTCATGTTAACTTCTAACTAATCTCCTCAATGTATTAGGTGATCCTTTCAATCCTGCAAGCATACAGAAGCTGCAGACTCTTGGGAGGCTGGTAATGGCTGGTTTAAATTCTTGTGCATCAGCTTCACTTATTGAGATTTTGGAGAGCCAGAGTAACCTTTCCCTTATTTGTTTATTTTTATTGTTTCTCTGTGTATGTATGTGTATGTGTTTTCATGCATGCATGTATGTAAGCATGTATGTAACGGTATGTATGCATGCATGTGTGTACTGTATGTACCGGTATGTTTGTATATCTGTTTACAGTCAGTTGTGGGAATGGCGTATAATGTTGAATGAGAAGCAGCAGCAACAGCAATTTAACATCTACACTATGCATTCAGTCAGGGAGGTCACTGCTGTCTCTCTCACCAGAAAACCAAAAGAATCAAGAGTTTTCTGTGTATTACAAAGCTGTGGCAGCTCCAGCAACCACATGCATTTGTGTATATGATTATATGTAGAGATGTATATGATTGATGAAAACCTGTTCTCAGGACGAAAAAAAGAATTGAAACAATTTCAAAGAAACCCCCCCAATTAGAGTCTAACATTACATTCTGTTTCATCATCACAGGCTTTCTTTCCATTGGCTTTGTCACACTAACACCTTATGGGCCTTATGGCAGTAATCATCGTGATAGACCATATAGGATCCAATATAGACACAAGTCATTTTACTTCATAGACAAGCACAGAAGGTAGGCTACATGAAAGATCTTCAAGAAAAGATTTTATATTAAAAAATAGTTCTTTCATCCTGGGAAAGCAGTAGTCTTCTCTCTTCATTGGCTGAAATTAACTGGACTGCTTTATCATCACAGATTTTTCATTGATCAGTTTCTACAGTTGCCAAGCCTACTAGTCAAACAATGTGCCTTCTGAGTCTGCTGGCCAAGATCACAAAAGATCCTCTAGAGACAGAGAGTGTTGCCATGGTGATACTTTCCATCCACATTCAGTAGGCCTACCTGAAGTAATCTCTCTCTCTCTCCTTTTCTCTATATTGCATTCTAGAATGTTTCTGTTAAAATCTATTAGAAATACTTTTATTAGTGATTCATTTGTAAAATATGGCTTCATAACTAGCTGTTATCATTGTGAAATAGTAAAAATGAACTACAGTATGGAAGTCGACACTTCAAAGCAATCTGTTAATCTATTCCTCACTCACTCTCTCACGCACACACATGCATTCGCTCCAACACACACAGACACACACACTAGCATAACACACACACTAGGAGAACACAGGTAATTGGCAATCACTTTGTTGGTCTTTCAGATCGTGTTAGTGAGAGAAAGCAATGGAGCCAAGGCCATTAATTGCCCCTGCTTCATATGGGAAGCTACACACAAAGGATGGCTCTCACAACCATGGTTTCGCTGCTATTGTTAAGAGTGCTACTATGAGCTTCCTTAAATAATCTAGTGCATTAGTGCATTTTAGCCCTATTTACTTCTGTGGCATTTTTGTCACATTGTACAGCATTCTGGAACAGAGAGAGAGAGAGAGAGAGAGAGAGTGTGTGTGTGTATGTGAGAGAGAGAGAGAGAGAGAGAGAGAGAGAGAGAGAGAGAGAGAGAGAGAGAGAGAGAGAGAGAGTTAATGTTTATCCAGTTCCTAATAAAAATGTCACCTGCTTGAGTACCTTGTGATTCCACCAGTGTGGAGACTATTGTCAATATCGCCTTCCTAAATTATGGTTCAACTCTGAGTATATGCGTGGATCACACTGTGTGTTAGTGTATGTGTGTTTGTATGTCAGTATGTTTATGTGTTTGTATGCGTGTGTGTCAGTATCATGTGTGTGTGTGTGTGTGTGTGTGTGTGTGTGTGTGTTTTTGGAAGGGTGATTAGTACGAAAGATAAAAGGGTGTACGGAGAGATGGAAGACTAAATCAGGAGGGCGGATGAGTGGTTAATTCCAACTGCCGCACGGGGTGTAACTGAGAGACTTCCAAGGGCACTTGGGCGTCCAGATTGATCGGTCAGCAGGAGGGATTTGGAAAGCAGCTGGCAGCTGAAAGCCTGCAAGATTTCTTTTTTCGGTATCAAGATTTCTTGGACTCGCTCTTCAAGGGGAAGAGGGGTGCAGAAAGATATCCTAACACCTTGATTTTTCAAAGAGACAGGAGTAAAGAGGGTAGCTCTTCAGGGTCACTGAGCAGCAGTCAAACACAATGCTGGGGGTGGTTGCATGTGCACGTCAATGAATCATTTCCGGATGAAATTATTTACCAGATTAAAAAAATGGCAGAGTCAGAGATAGAAGTGTGTGTGTGTGTGTGTGTGTGTGTGTGTGTGTGTGTGTGTGTGTTTGTGTGTGATATAGCCTGTGTATGTACAATACGTGTCCCACATTTTATTGTCCACAATAGACCAGTCAACTTCTATTCAACAAGACAACCTCACACACCAATAGCTCACTATGCCTTGATCTCTTGATTTGCACACCACCACTGCAACTGTACTCATAAAGGACATAATTTATGTGTGAAAGAATAAATGTAAAAGTAATTAAGACATTTCCCCCAAAAACACCAATCAGTGTGGCCCATTTTGAGACAGACTGCTGTCTGCTAAATGCATAAATGTAAATGTAAAATTTGAAGAATCATGACATGATGATTAATATTTATTTTTCAAAATCTCTCTCAAGTTTCTTCACCCATCAAAATGTATAAATGTTACAGACCCTCAAACACAAAAATGAACCACTCTGTTCATTGTAAAGATCTATCCACTCCAGTTTAGCCTAGATAGTAATTTTCATCTAGTCTAAACATTCACACGCACACACACACACACACAGACACACACACACACGCAGACACACACACTGAATTCCACAGGGTAAATCTGAATAACAGCTTTTACAGTCTTTGTGCCCATGCCCTGAATGAACAAGCAGGGTATTCTGTGAGATACAGAGACATTAGGGGATGAATCCATTGTTCCACATGCACATTGGGTTTGCTTGGCGGGCCCTGTGAATAAACCGATTGCGTTAAACAGAAAACAATGGATATGGCCAGCACCAACACAATTTTCTCTACATGTGCAAATTGTTTGATAACACATTTTGGAGGCAAAATTAGGTTCTCTTTCGTTTCGAAGCCGAAACGTACGAGTGGATGATGCCTATCATCTCCTGCTTTTCTGAAGTCATTTTAAACCAACCCTTTGAAAAAAGGGCAGTAAGCGCACTGACGCGCGCAGGCAACTACTTAGACAGCCCTGCGTGACGTCAGAAAGTCTATATATTGACTGCGCTTACGCTTCAGGTCCTCTTTGCCATTTTCACCTCGCTACTGCGTGTGTATTTCTGATTGTCTCCGTTTGCCTTTGCAAATATTCTAAACCGACGGCTTTTGTCAAAGCCCACCGAAACAGCTTTTTTCAAAGCTCTTTGAGGGATTTCCTGTCTTGCTCAAAGTGCTCACGCCGGTCCCTGACTTCTGGTACCACGAGACGCAAGATGGCTACTCGCCGATGCACTGATTGCGACCGCGCAATGGCGATCTCCGACCGCCATGCCATCTGTTTCATCTGCATGGGGAGCGAGCATGCTATGCTCGCCTTTTCGCGACCAGATCTCTGCTCGGCTTGCGAACGCCTCTCCCCTACAGCTATCGCCAACAGAGCGGCTTTCTTCGTGGGTTCCACTAGCGTTTCAGGGGCAGGTTCTTCCTCCGCTGGCGTTAGGGGTATTGTTCCCCACCAGTCTCTCGATGTTTCCCCGGCGTCTCCGCACCCGGTTGGGCTCATCGATCGAGCTTCAGTGGCTAATCGACCGTCGGTTAGCTTCTCAGCGGCTAGCTTGCTACCAGCTAGCCAGCTAACCGAAGCCCACCAGGCTAGTCCTGCTAGCTCCATTGGCGCGCTCTTCGCCCGCGCGGCTACCACGCCGCCTCAAGGCGACACCGATAACGAACCAGTTATCGAGGCTGTGGATGAGGAGATGTCCTCCTTCCTCTCCGCTCACGGCGCCACCGTCGAGGATATACCTCCGGCGGTCAAGACCCACGCCGCTCAGCTAGCTTCCGAGCTAGCTTCTTTGGCTACTCAGGCGGCTAACAGGCTAGGCCTGCCTCCGCCTCAGCGCTATCCGGAAGGGCGTTTCGACCCCTTCTCCGGTGCGCTGCCCTCTCCAGATGCTCTCCCCCTCCCCGCTCACCCCACGGTTGTGGCCGATGCGCAGGGCTCCTGGGAGGCTCCCTACACCACCATTGCCCCTATCCAGGGACACGCGGCGTTTTACGCGATGGACAAGGCGGGCGCCATTGGCCTCTTGCAGCTCCCTCGCGTTGAGGATGCGGTCGCTGGTTGCCTTGCACCAGCCTCTGCTGCCACCTGGACATCGCCTCCCGAGCTCCCCTCCAAGCCGTGTCAACGCACGGAGAAGCTCGCATCCAAGGCCTTCATTTGCACAGGCCAGGCGATAAGGGCGCTAAACACCGCCTTTCTCCTCTCCTCCTTGGCGGAGGAACTGGTGGCTGAGCTGGCTACGCAGCACTCAGAGCTGACCGTCCATCAGCTCCGCAGAATTACCGCCCTCACCTCACTGGCTATCCGGGCGGCCATTAAAGCCGACGGGCGCTCCCTTGGCTCACTGGTCGTCCTAGACAGGCATCTCTGGCTAAACCTCTCCTCCATGCCGGAGAAAGAGAAGAAGCATCTGCTGAATACTCCTATCTCCGCCGATGCACTGTTTGGCCAGGCGCTAGAGCTACAGCGCGATCGCTTGGAAAAGACGAAGTCGGCGGCTCAGGCCCTGCAACCCGTACTTCCCAAGCGTGCCCCGCCTCAACAGACCGCTTCCGCTGCTCCTCAGACGCGTGCTCGTACGCCTCAAAGGACGCAAAAGAAGAAGGCGGACGCGCCCAAAGCCGCGCCACAGCCGGCTGCCGGGTCGCAATCCACTTGGCAGCGCTCCCACTCTCGCGGGCGCCCAGCTCCCGCCAACCGCCCGGTTAGCCGGGAGCGGCGTAAGAGGCCACAGCGACCCTGATGGGGTCGCGTGTGCGCGGCAGAGCATGTCATGCGATCGCCATCCATTGACTGCTACGCCTCTGTGTGCTCTCAAAGGCCCGGGTCCTCGCTCTGTAGTCCCCAGCTCGGAGCGTTCCCCCCCGCTTCGGCGGTCCTCTCTGATCTCACCCCCTCACGGGGCGCTGAGTTTGCCTTGTTCACAAGCACTCTGCACACACGCTACAGCCCCTCTGGGGCAACGTTTGAAAATGAGCCCCGGCCCAGGCCGGAGGACGCTCTCTGTTCTGTCAGCGCTATCGCGCACTGGGGCACCGGTACGGTCTCCGGCGCGCGTTCAGCTGACACACGCCCCGCGCTCTGCGCCCCGCGTTTCGACACACCTAGACGGCGCCCACGTGGCGCCGAGGCCTCCACTTGTGCCACGTTCTCCACGTCCTCTGTCCCCCTCGCCTTCGGGCAGTGGGCATGCGACGCCTCTGAATCGTTCACGAGCAGCGCTACTGCGCACTGGGGCACCCACACGGTCTCCGACGCGCGTTCAGCTGACACACGCTCCGTGCTATGCGCCTCGCGTGATGACTCACCTCTACGGCGCCCAGGTGGCTCCGAAGCCTCTACTAGTGTCGCCGCCTCCGCGTTCGCTGTCCCCTTCGCCTCTGAGCGGTGGACATGCGACGCTTCGGAGTCGTTCACGGTCGAGAAGTCCCCCCCGTCCTCTCTCGCCGCTTCTGTCGGTCGATTCCTCGCCCAGACACCTACGTCGCTGACACGCGCTCCAGGTCGGCCGCCCTACGGGGTGTCGCAGGCGAAGCGCACAGCTCACCGACATCGGATTTCGCTGACGTGCGCACTGAGTCGGCCGCCCCACCGGGCGTCGCGAGTATTGCGCACGGCCTCTCAGTCACGCGTGAGCGCCCAACGGTCTCACACACGGCTAACTGGCCCTCAGCCCCCGCACACTGTCGGGTCTCTGGTCTGTCAGTCGGACGCTCTCCGGCTTCGCGGACAGCCTCAGTCTTTGACCTCGGCCCCCCTAGTGCCACCCGGAGGCAGCATAGCACTTCGTTTGTCCTTGCTGCCTCCTCATGCCGCCGCTCTGCTCCGGCAGAATTGGGCGATGTGCACAACGTCGCGTTGGGTCCTATCAACAGTGTTGAAGGGCTATAAACTGCAGTTCAGGTGGCCACCCCCGCCCTACAGAGGTGTCATGGAGTCAGTGGTGCCCCCCACCAGGGCCCCTGCGCTCAGACAAGAGCTTGCGATCTCCTGAGAAAGGGCACTATTCAGCGCGTAGATCCGACGCTGGCGCGCGCAGGTCGCTACAGTACGTACTTCCTGGTGCCCAAGAAGTCGGGCGCTTTTCGCCCTATCCTAGACCTCAGAGCGGTCAATGCTTCGCTCAAACCTCTCACCTTTCGCATGCTCACGGGGCGAATGGTGGCGGAGTCGGTCCGCCAGGGGGACTACATGGTCACCATAGACCTTCAGGACGCCTATTTTCACATAGGCATAGTCCCGAGGCACAGGCGTTTTCTACGCTTCGCCTTCGAGGGCAGCGCGTACGAGTACGCAGCCCTCCCCTTCGGTCTATCTCTAGCACCTCGGTGCTTCACGAAGTGCGTGGAGGCGGCGATCGCTCCTCTACGCGCTCAGGGGATCAGACTCCTCAATTACTTGGATGACTGGATGCTGCTGGCTGGTTCCAGACAGCTCCTAGTGTCACAGACCCACGTGGTCTTGCGTCACCTGCAGTCTGGGTTTCTTAGTGAACCTAAGCAAGTGCATGCTCTCTCCCTCCCAGGAGGTCGAGTTCTTGGGCGTGAGGCTGAACTCACGCTCGATGAGAGCGACGCTCACACCAAAGAGGCTTCAGGACGTCAGGGCGTGTCTACGCTATTTCAGACTCGGTGCCTGCGTTTCGGCCAGGCTGTGTCTCAGACTGACGGGCCTCCTATGCGCCGCAGGCGGCGCTGTCCCACTCGGCCTCTTACACTTACGCCCGCTGCAGCTCGCCTTAGCGGAGCTAGGTGTATCCTCCAGGTCGAACCCCGCCCGTCGGATTTTAGTGTCCAGACGCATGTGGCTAGCCCTCGCGCATTGGCGCAGGCCGTCCTCCTTCACCGGAGGCGGCGCCTTGGGTGCCTTGTCGGTCAGTCCTGACTGTCTTGAGTTCACGCAAGGTGACGCGTGGGTCACGCTGCGGCCGAATCCTTTTCTCGCCCGAAAGTGCTGTCTACTGACCCTCGTTCGAGGGTCATTGAGCTCGCAGCCCTTCCTGAGACGGGCAGTTCTGTGCCCGTTACTCTGTGCCCAGTCAGAGCGCTTCGTGCCTACTTGACGCGTACGCAGAGCATCAGGAAGACGAACCAGTTGTTCGTCTGCCATGGCGAGCGTGCCAAGGGTCAGGCCTTGTCTACCCAACGCATGTCGCATTGGCTTACGGAAGCCATACGTCTGGCATATGAGGCGGCGGGTGTTCCTCCGCCTGTTCATGTCAGGGCGCACTCCACCCGTGGAGTGGCGGCTTCTTGGGCCTTCTGGAAAGGCTTCCCCATGAAGGATATCTGCTTGAGCGCTTCGTGGGCCTCAGGCAACACCTTCGCGCGTTTTTACGCATTGGACGTCAC
>JAGFZM010003837.1:0-10715 GCA_017657215.1 Limnothrissa miodon
GTGTGTGTGTGTGTGTGTGTGTGTGTGTTATGTTTGTGTAGTTTACACCAGACAGCCTCCTCTGGTCTGACAGAGAGTAGGAGAAGGGGGTGGAGGGGAAGAGGTCCCCTCCTTAGGGCAATTATATTTGGGGGTTGAAGCCTTTTGCTTGGGGTCAACCGGGAAGATGTACACTGAACAGATGGACATTGCTCTGCCCCAAACCCACACAAATCATTAAGACACAAACCAGTGGAAGCAGCATTGTGTACAAAATAACCGGTTTCCCACAGAGTAGGCCTATATTAGTATTTAGTTTATTTTAGACCATGTAGGCCTAATATAAGTGCAGCACACTGATGTCAGTGATGTCTGTTAAATAATTCCTTTTAAAAATTGTCAAAAATTATCACTTTGAGAGAGGCAATGTACAAAAGGCAGGTATGTGTAATAGAAAATCAGTTTTGACATTACGATCACACCTATATCTTAGGACAACCTTCTAGTTCAAATGCTAAAAAAAAAAAAAAACATTGGATATTGTGAATAACTCAGAACTTACTCACAAATATTATTAGCAATGGAGTAGTAGTATTAGTATTAGTAATCTGCAACCAGCAATGGAATTTGAATCAATAAGAGAGGTTGGCAGTTCATGTGGAGCTTCATCCAAGCAGCCATCTTGCTGCTGAGGGTGCTCTGTGGATTATGCCTGACAGATGTTCTACATGTATGCACAAGACCACAACCTTGAATGCCAGCCATTTGCATCGCGCCTCGCCTTATTGTTTGGCATGCTCTGAAGATGAGCTAGACCAGCAGCATGTTTCTCTTAGTAACAGTGACCTAGAATGAGAAGTGGAATTTTCATGTCACTTCCATGCTTTAGAGTGTTTTAAATGTTAGTAGCAGTCTTCGGCAGAGTTTCACTGTCAGTGAGGGCATACATTTTAAAGACTTCTTTGTGATTAACGTGATTCAGGTCTATCATTCACCTGAACTTTGATCTCATGCAAGTAAATAATTAAAGTGAGAGTGAGGTTAACCAGCGATATGTGGAGAATGTGCCTGGTCAGGTTGTTTGTGTTGAGGGCACGGGATCATTTCCAAGAACAGGACACCTGTTTGTTATTTTTATTTATTCATCTATTCGTTTATTATTCTATTTATTAGTCTATTTGTGCGCAGTATCACAAACATATATGTGGTAGGGTCAAACAAACACATGTGAGGGTGAAACACATGTCAGCTAAAAACTCAGGGCCACCTGCGGTTCTCGTCTTCTGGACAATGTGGCAGCAGCTGACGCTGGAACAGCTGGTGTGACAGCGATGCCTGAGGCCAGAGCAGATGAGATGCCTCAACCCATCAGTCATAAAAGAGTGCCCCTACATCACCCCAAGAACACTAACAACCTTAACAGTAGCGCACTGACCTAGTTTGGCCTTTCTCCTCCTGGAGACAGCAAACTTGTGTCTGGTCAATGCTACAGACATTTACTCTGACCCACAAACCCAGATTTTCTAAGAAGAGCTGGAGGCAAACAAAGCAAAAAAAAAAAAAAAAAAAAAAGATGAAAGGAGAGAAGGAAAGATGGGTCACTTGAATTGAAAACTGAATTTTGTGATTTTATTACTATCAAAACATACTGTAATGTATTACCTAAAGTGTGACTGGGGTGTGTTTTTTTAGACCTATGTTTTTTGTGAGTGAGTGAGTGAGTGAGTAGGGGAGTGCTATTTTTCAGTCACTGCACTGCGATGCTGCACTTTTCTGTTTGATTGTGTAATAGCATTAAAAGGTCAGGCTTGTTTTTCCTTTTACCTGTGCCTCTGAAGTACCCCATGGTCTGCACTTGAGAGCAAACTAATGAAAATGCGGTGTGTTTAGTCTCGAAGGCAGCTCTGAAAAAAAGTCAAAATAAATAATAGGGCTGTTGACAGTGATAATGGCAGGCTAATCAGTGCCACTGATCAATAAAAAATCGTTAAAAAACATTTGGTGTCTGGTCGTCGTTTAGATTCCTAGGTGGTTATAAATAGTGCATTCTAATGCACGGTGTGGCAATGTCAATATACTGGGCAGTGCCTATGCATTTGAAATTAATTAATATTCAGCTGTTTCTATAGAAATCAAATTTATAATGTAAAGGTATGTTGAGGAGTCATGCCAGTCAAACATAAAACTTGTACACGGTATTTGTGAAAAAGAGGTTGCATAATGTTTGCCATATTACATAAATGAATCCCAATTGTGGATGCAAACAACATTAATCATGGTGTACAATCATGCACTACTGGCTGCTTATTGGGCATCTTTGTGTGAAGCGCTTTGGGACATGCTTTTTGTAAAAATGTGCTATATAAATAAAATTGAATTGAATTGAATTGAGTTTTTCTTCCATCACTCACAGGTACACATTATAGAAAATGTGTAAAAATGTGTTAGAAACTATTTATTTACAAGACAACCTACAGTGCAAATGCTATAAGCATCACAGAGGCCTAATGATCTTTTTTACGGGGTTCAATAAAGCCGTCACATGCACATATATTTCCTATTAATTTTATGCTCAGCACGGAATGTGGAAACAACTTTTTATATAACTCTATTGTTTTACCTAATGTATATAATAGTACAATTAGCCTACTTGCTATTGGTGTAAATATTGTATGTCTGTTGAAAAGAACTGTTGGTCACTAACAGAATCTTAGCAGAAGGTTGTATTACATCATTTAAGAATAAGTCTTTTCAGTCATTTATGATGTAGCATTACATAGTAAAGTACCTCTTCCAGTTTTGTGTAAATTGACCTGGAGTAACTGTTCGAGTGACTTGCCCAACACTGTTCACACCTGTGAGACAAGCATGCAGTGCTTTGCCTAAAGAACAAATCTTCTGACATAACATTGCCATCTAGAGGTAGGAGGCTACCACTGCATGGTTAGAAGCTCAGCAGAAAGCGGCACAAAAATCAAGGGGGAGGGGGGCATTTAAAATGATGAACAAATTGTTGACATTGTGAATATAGTACAAACCTAATCCTAACTGTACCTGTTAAAGCTGAACCTTCTGTCATGTTAACTTCTAACTAATCTCCTCAATGTATTAGGTGATCCTTTCAATCCTGCAAGCATACAGAAGCTGCAGACTCTTGGGAGGCTGGTAATGGCTGGTTTAAATTCTTGTGCATCAGCTTCACTTATTGAGATTTTGGAGAGCCAGAGTAACCTTTCCCTTATTTGTTTATTTTTATTGTTTCTCTGTGTATGTATGTGTATGTGTTTTCATGCATGCATGTATGTAAGCATGTATGTAACGGTATGTATGCATGCATGTGTGTACTGTATGTACCGGTATGTTTGTAAATCTGTTTACAGTCAGTTGTGGGAATGGCGTATAATGTTGAATGAGAAGCAGCAGCAACAGCAATTTAACATCTACACTATGCATTCAGTCAGGGAGGTCACTGCTGTCTCTCTCACCAGAAAACCAAAAGAATCAAGAGTTTTCTGTGTATTACAAAGCTGTGGCAGCTCCAGCAACCACATGCATTTGTGTATATGATTATATGTAGAGATGTATATGATTGATGAAAACCTGTTCTCAGGACGAAAAAAAGAATTGAAACAATTTCAAAGAAACCCCCCCAATTAGAGTCTAACATTACATTCTGTTTCATCATCACAGGCTTTCTTTCCATTGGCTTTGTCACACTAACACCTTATGGGCCTTATGGCAGTAATCATCGTGATAGACCATATAGGATCCAATATAGACACAAGTCATTTTACTTCATAGACAAGCACAGAAGGTAGGCTACATGAAAGATCTTCAAGAAAAGATTTTATATTAAAAAATAGTTCTTTCATCCTGGGAAAGCAGTAGTCTTCTCTCTTCATTGGCTGAAATTAACTGGACTGCTTTATCATCACAGATTTTTCATTGATCAGTTTCTACAGTTGCCAAGCCTACTAGTCAAACAATGTGCCTTCTGAGTCTGCTGGCCAAGATCACAAAAGATCCTCTAGAGACAGAGAGTGTTGCCATGGTGATACTTTCCATCCACATTCAGTAGGCCTACCTGAAGTAATCTCTCTCTCTCTCCTTTTCTCTATATTGCATTCTAGAATGTTTCTGTTAAAATCTATTAGAAATACTTTTATTAGTGATTCATTTGTAAAATATGGCTTCATAACTAGCTGTTATCATTGTGAAATAGTAAAAATGAACTACAGTATGGAAGTCGACACTTCAAAGCAATCTGTTAATCTATTCCTCACTCACTCTCTCACGCACACACATGCATTCGCTCCAACACACACAGACACACACACTAGCATAACACACACACTAGGAGAACACAGGTAATTGGCAATCACTTTGTTGGTCTTTCAGATCGTGTTAGTGAGAGAAAGCAATGGAGCCAAGGCCATTAATTGCCCCTGCTTCATATGGGAAGCTACACACAAAGGATGGCTCTCACAACCATGGTTTCGCTGCTATTGTTAAGAGTGCTACTATGAGCTTCCTTAAATAATCTAGTGCATTAGTGCATTTTAGCCCTATTTACTTCTGTGGCATTTTTGTCACATTGTACAGCATTCTGGAACAGAGAGAGAGAGAGAGAGAGAGAGAGTGTGTGTGTGTATGTGAGAGAGAGAGAGAGAGAGAGAGAGAGAGAGAGAGAGAGAGAGAGAGAGAGAGAGAGAGAGAGAGTTAATGTTTATCCAGTTCCTAATAAAAATGTCACCTGCTTGAGTACCTTGTGATTCCACCAGTGTGGAGACTATTGTCAATATCGCCTTCCTAAATTATGTTTCAACTCTGAGTATATGCGTGGATCACACTGTGTGTTAGTGTATGTGTGTTTGTATGTCAGTATGTTTATGTGTTTGTATGCGTGTGTGTCAGTATCATGTGTGTGTGTGTGTGTGTGTGTGTGTGTGTGTGTGTTTTTGGAAGGGTGATTAGTACGAAAGATAAAAGGGTGTACGGAGAGATGGAAGACTAAATCAGGAGGGCGGATGAGTGGTTAATTCCAACTGCCGCACGGGGTGTAACTGAGAGACTTCCAAGGGCACTTGGGCGTCCAGATTGATCGGTCAGCAGGAGGGATTTGGAAAGCAGCTGGCAGCTGAAAGCCTGCAAGATTTCTTTTTTCGGTATCAAGATTTCTTGGACTCGCTCTTCAAGGGGAAGAGGGGTGCAGAAAGATATCCTAACACCTTGATTTTTCAAAGAGACAGGAGTAAAGAGGGTAGCTCTTCAGGGTCACTGAGCAGCAGTCAAACACAATGCTGGGGGTGGTTGCATGTGCACGTCAATGAATCATTTCCGGATGAAATTATTTACCAGATTAAAAAAATGGCAGAGTCAGAGATAGAAGTGTGTGTGTGTGTGTGTGTGTGTGTGTGTGTGTGTGTGTGTGTGTTTGTGTGTGATATAGCCTGTGTATGTACAATACGTGTCCCACATTTTATTGTCCACAATAGACCAGTCAACTTCTATTCAACAAGACAACCTCACACACCAATAGCTCACTATGCCTTGATCTCTTGATTTGCACACCACCACTGCAACTGTACTCATAAAGGACATAATTTATGTGTGAAAGAATAAATGTAAAAGTAATTAAGACATTTCCCCCAAAAACACCAATCAGTGTGGCCCATTTTGAGACAGACTGCTGTCTGCTAAATGCATAAATGTAAATGTAAAATTTGAAGAATCATGACATGATGATTAATATTTATTTTTCAAAATCTCTCTCAAGTTTCTTCACCCATCAAAATGTATAAATGTTACAGACCCTCAAACACAAAAATGACCCACTCTGTTCATTGTAAAGATCTATCCACTCCAGTTTAGCCTAGATAGTAATTTTCATCTAGTCTAAACATTCACACGCACACACACACACACACAGACACACACACACACGCAGACACACACACTGAATTCCACAGGGTAAATCTGAATAACAGCTTTTACAGTCTTTGTGCCCATGCCCTGAATGAACAAGCAGGGTATTCTGTGAGATACAGAGACATTAGGGGATAAATCCATTGTTCCACATGCACATTGGGTTTGCTTGGCGGGCCCTGTGAATAAACCGATTGCGTTAAACAGAAAACAATGGATATGGCCAGCACCAACACAATTTTCTGTACATGTGCAAATTGTTTGATAACACATTTTGGAGGCAAAATTAGGTTCTCTTTCGTTTCGAAGCCGAAACGTACGAGTGGATGATGCCTATCATCTCCTGCTTTTCTGAAGTCATTTTAAACCAACCCTTTGAAAAAAGGGCAGTAAGCGCACTGACGCGCGCAGGCAACTACTTAGACAGCCCTGCGTGACGTCAGAAAGTCTATATATTGACTGCGCTTACGCTTCAGGTCCTCTTTGCCATTTTCACCTCGCTACTGCGTGTGTATTTCTGATTGTCTCCGTTTGCCTTTGCAAATATTCTAAACCGACGGCTTTTGTCAAAGCCCACCGAAACAGCTTTTTTCAAAGCTCTTTGAGGGATTTCCTGTCTTGCTCAAAGTGCTCACGCCGGTCCCTGACTTCTGGTACCACGAGACGCAAGATGGCTACTCGCCGATACACTGATTGCGACCGCGCAATGGCGATCTCCGACCGCCATGCCATCTGTTTCATCTGCATGGGGAGCGAGCATGCTATGCTCGCCTTTTCGCGACCAGATCTCTGCTCGGCTTGCGAACGCCTCTCCCCTACAGCTATCGCCAACAGAGCGGCTTTCTTCGTGGGTTCCACTAGCGTTTCAGGGGCAGGTTCTTCCTCCGCTGGCGTTAGGGGTATTGTTCCCCACCAGTCTCTCGATGTTTCCCCGGCGTCTCCGCACCCGGTTGGGCTCATCGATCGAGCTTCAGTGGCTAATCGACCGTCGGTTAGCTTCTCAGCGGCTAGCTTGCTACCAGCTAGCCAGCTAACCGAAGCCCACCAGGCTAGTCCTGCTAGCTCCATTGGCGCGCTCTTCGCCCGCGCGGCTACCACGCCGCCTCAAGGCGACACCGATAACGAACCAGTTATCGAGGCTGTGGATGAGGAGATGTCCTCCTTCCTCTCCGCTCACGGCGCCACCGTCGAGGATATACCTCCGGCGGTCAAGACCCACGCCGCTCAGCTAGCTTCCGAGCTAGCTTCTTTGGCTACTCAGGCGGCTAACAGGCTAGGCCTGCCTCCGCCTCAGCGCTATCCGGAAGGGCGTTTCGACCCCTTCTCCGGTGCGCTGCCCTCTCCAGATGCTCTCCCCCTCCCCGCTCACCCCACGGTTGTGGCCGATGCGCAGGGCTCCTGGGAGGCTCCCTACACCACCATTGCCCCTATCCAGGGACACGCGGCGTTTTACGCGATGGACAAGGCGGGCGCCATTGGCCTCTTGCAGCTCCCTCGCGTTGAGGATGCGGTCGCTGGTTGCCTTGCACCAGCCTCTGCTGCCACCTGGACATCGCCTCCCGAGCTCCCCTCCAAGCCGTGTCAACGCACGGAGAAGCTCGCATCCAAGGCCTTCATTTGCACAGGCCAGGCGATAAGGGCGCTAAACACCGCCTTTCTCCTCTCCTCCTTGGCGGAGGAACTGGTGGCTGAGCTGGCTACGCAGCACTCAGAGCTGACCGTCCATCAGCTCCGCAGAATTACCGCCCTCACCTCACTGGCTATCCGGGCGGCCATTAAAGCCGACGGGCGCTCCCTTGGCTCACTGGTCGTCCTAGACAGGCATCTCTGGCTAAACCTCTCCTCCATGCCGGAGAAAGAGAAGAAGCATCTGCTGAATACTCCTATCTCCGCCGATGCACTGTTTGGCCAGGCGCTAGAGCTACAGCGCGATCGCTTGGAAAAGACGAAGTCGGCGGCTCAGGCCCTGCAACCCGTACTTCCCAAGCGTGCCCCGCCTCAACAGACCGCTCCCGCTGCTCCTCAGACGCGTGCTCGTACGCCTCAAAGGACGCAAAAGAAGAAGGCGGACGCGCCCAAAGCCGCGCCACAGCCGGCTGCCGGGTCGCAATCCACTTGGCAGCGCTCCCACTCTCGCGGGCGCCCAGCTCCCGCCAACCGCCCGGTTAGCCGGGAGCGGCGTAAGAGGCCACAGCGACCCTGATGGGGTCGCGTGTGCGCGGCAGAGCATGTCATGCGATCGCCATCCATTGACTGCTACGCCTCTGTGTGCTCTCAAAGGCCCGGGTCCTCGCTCTGTAGTCCCCAGCTCGGAGCGTTCCCCCCCGCTTCGGCGGTCCTCTCTGATCTCACCCCCTCACGGGGCGCTGAGTTTGCCTTGTTCACAAGCACTCTGCACACACGCTACAGCCCCTCTGGGGCAACGTTTGAAAATGAGCCCCGGCCCAGGCCGGAGGACGCTCTCTGTTCTGTCAGCGCTATCGCGCACTGGGGCACCGGTACGGTCTCCGGCGCGCGTTCAGCTGACACACGCCCCGCGCTCTGCGCCCCGCGTTTCGACACACCTAGACGGCGCCCACGTGGCGCCGAGGCCTCCACTTGTGCCACGTTCTCCACGTCCTCTGTCCCCCTCGCCTTCGGGCAGTGGGCATGCGACGCCTCTGAATCGTTCACGAGCAGCGCTACTGCGCACTGGGGCACCCACACGGTCTCCGACGCGCGTTCAGCTGACACACGCTCCGTGCTATGCGCCTCGCGTGATGACTCACCTCTACGGCGCCCAGGTGGCTCCGAAGCCTCTACTAGTGTCGCCGCCTCCGCGTTCGCTGTCCCCTTCGCCTCTGAGCGGTGGACATGCGACGCTTCGGAGTCGTTCACGGTCGAGAAGTCCCCCCCGTCCTCTCTCGCCGCTTCTGTCGGTCGATTCCTCGCCCAGACACCTACGTCGCTGACACGCGCTCCAGGTCGGCCGCCCTACGGGGTGTCGCAGGCGAAGCGCACAGCTCACCGACATCGGATTTCGCTGACGTGCGCACTGAGTCGGCCGCCCCACCGGGCGTCGCGAGTATTGCGCACGGCCTCTCAGTCACGCGTGAGCGCCCAACGGTCTCACACACGGCTAACTGGCCCTCAGCCCCCGCACACTGTCGGGTCTCTGGTCTGTCAGTCGGACGCTCTCCGGCTTCGCGGACAGCCTCAGTCTTTGACCTCGGCCCCCCTAGTGCCACCCGGAGGCAGCATAGCACTTCGTTTGTCCTTGCTGCCTCCTCATGCCGCCGCTCTGCTCCGGCAGAATTGGGCGATGTGCACAACGTCGCGTTGGGTCCTATCAACAGTGTTGAAGGGCTATAAACTGCAGTTCAGGTGGCCACCCCCGCCCTACAGAGGTGTCATGGAGTCAGTGGTGCCCCCCACCAGGGCCCCTGCGCTCAGACAAGAGCTTGCGATCTCCTGAGAAAGGGCACTATTCAGCGCGTAGATCCGACGCTGGCGCGCGCAGGTCGCTACAGTACGTACTTCCTGGTGCCCAAGAAGTCGGGCGCTTTTCGCCCTATCCTAGACCTCAGAGCGGTCAATGCTTCGCTCAAACCTCTCACCTTTCGCATGCTCACGGGGCGAATGGTGGCGGAGTCGGTCCGCCAGGGGGACTACATGGTCACCATAGACCTTCAGGACGCCTATTTTCACATAGGCATAGTCCCGAGGCACAGGCGTTTTCTACGCTTCGCCTTCGAGGGCAGCGCGTACGAGTACGCAGCCCTCCCCTTCGGTCTATCTCTAGCACCTCGGTGCTTCACGAAGTGCGTGGAGGCGGCGATCGCTCCTCTACGCGCTCAGGGGATCAGACTCCTCAATTACTTGGATGACTGGATGCTGCTGGCTGGTTCCAGACAGCTCCTAGTGTCACAGACCCACGTGGTCTTGCGTCACCTGCAGTCTGGGTTTCTTAGTGAACCTAAGCAAGTGCATGCTCTCTCCCTCCCAGGAGGTCGAGTTCTTGGGCGTGAGGCTGAACTCACGCTCGATGAGAGCGACGCTCACACCAAAGAGGCTTCAGGACGTCAGGGCGTGTCTACGCCATTTCAGACTCGGTGCCTGCGTTTCGGCCAGGCTGTGTCTCAGACTGACGGGCCTCCTATGCGCCGCAGGCGGCGCTGTCCCACTCGGCCTCTTACACTTACGCCTGCAGCAGCTCGCCTTAGCGGAGCTAGGTGTATCCTCCAGGTCGAACCCCGCCCGTCGGATTTTAGTGTCCAGACGCATGTGGCTAGCCCTCGCGCATTGGCGCAGGCCGTCCTCCTTCACCGGAGGCGGCGCCTTGGGTGCCTTGTCGGTCAGTCCTGACTGTCTTGAGTTCACGCAAGGTGACGCGTGGGTCACGCTGCGGCCGAATCCTTTTCTCGCCCGAAAGTGCTGTCTACTGACCCTCGTTCGAGGGTCATTGAGCTCGCAGCCCTTCCTGAGACGGGCAGTTCTGTGCCCGTTACTCTGTGCCCAGTCAGAGCGCTTCGTGCCTACTTGACGCGTACGCAGAGCATCAGGAAGACGAACCAGTTGTTCGTCTGCCATGGTGAGCGTGCCAAGGGTCAGGCCTTGTCTACCCAACGCATGTCGCATTGGCTTACGGAAGCCATACGTCTGGCATATGAGGCGGCGGGTGTTCCTCCGCCTGTTCATGTCAGGGCGCACTCCACCCGTGGAGTGGCGGCTTCTTGGGCCTTCTGGAAGGGCGTCCCCCTGAAGGATATCTGCTTGAGCGCTTCGTGGGCCTCAGGCAACACCTTCGCGCGTTTTTACGCATTGGACGTCAC
>JAGFZM010003838.1:0-11476 GCA_017657215.1 Limnothrissa miodon
AGAGAGAGAGAGAGAGAGAGAGAGAGAGAATTTGGCGTGAGTGAACCCAGAAATGGGTTGGATCTCTCACCAACACTAATTTGAGGCCTGGTGACCTTTGACCCCATTCATTAGCCTAGCCCTACTCTTTGCCAACCCTCTAGCCTAGCGTAACCCAGCTAGCATAGCCTTTAGCCATCCTGGTGAGCAGATGCTATTTCTATCAGCAGCCCCGCATGAGACTACGGGGATTAAATCCATGCATGCCAGCAACAGCCGCAGGCACATTTCTACCCCTCTCATCTGCCCTCTCTCCAAATAAACAAACAAACACAGAAACACAGAGACATAAACAAACATCGGGGGCCACCAGCCACAGCGCGATCAGCTGGAGGAGCAAATAAAACCAACTAACATGTTTTTGACCCATTTCTTTAAGGCTCATATAAGCTCTTCCATAGGGGCTTGCAGCTCTGAACAGAGTGGAGGGGTATTGAGGGGAGAGAAGGAGAGAAAGAGAGGGAGATGGAGAAGGAGAGAGAGGGAAACAGAGGAGGAGAGGGAGAGAGGAAGAGAAAGAGGGAAACGGGTGAAAGGGAGAGAGAGGGAGACAGGGAGAAATAAAGAGAAAAAGAGGGAGAGAGGGAGAGAGGGGAAGAGGAGGATTGGGACAGAGAGGGAGAGGAAGAGGAGAGAGAGAAAGGGAGACAGAGAGAGAGACATGGAAAGAAGGAAGAGAAGGGGAGAGAGTTGTTTTATTTGTGGCAGGTGAAGAGGGATCATCGTAGCTGCCATTACACAAATGCACAGCCAAGTCTGTAGATAGGGGACAACAAATCAAGGCAGACAGTGCACATTAACCCAGCACACACACACACACACACATACACACACACACACACACACACACACAAGCCACTCTAGAGGTCATATTAGATTGAAAGGGGCTCTGAGCACAAAGAGACACAGCAGTGGTTTTACACTGACACTACGTCATCCCCATGTTAGCAGAGTTTCACATTAAATATGCAGATAAGACAAGAGAGATGATAGTTCTGTGTAGCTGTGTCTTAGCAGCAGCAGCAGCCGTGTCAGCACCAGTGTTTGTCTGTGCAGAGGGCAGCAGCTCCGCTGCTTCCTCTACTGCTACTGAACGCCTCTCTCTCTCTCTCTCTCTCTCTCTCTCTCTCTCTCTCTCACTCACACACACACACACACACACACTCTTTCTCTCTCCCTCTCTCTCTTTTGGTGCTCTATCTGTCTCTCTCTCTCCCTCTCTCTTTCGTGCTTTCTCTCTCCCACTCACTCTCTGTCTCTCACACTCTTTCTCTCTCCCTCTCTCTCTTTTGCTCTCTGTCTCTGTCTCTCTCTCTCTCTCTCTCGCTCTGTCTCTCTCCCTCTCTCATGCTCTCTCGTTCTCTTTGTTGAGATCCACACAGCGCAGCACAGAGGATGGTAGTGATGTAATGCTCCTGCAGGTGAATTTGATTGGTTTGCGATTTTTGACTGTCGACTCCGCCAGTTCCGTGGGTGCTTCTGCCACCCATGGCGCCGTGCCCTACTGTACCATCCCACGCCACACCGAGATACTGGCACAGATGCCCTCGGAGAAAGACAAGGAGGAGGCAAGGAGACATCTCCTGGAGTCAGACAGTCTTAAAACTCAGAGCTGGCCAGTGCAATACGCATCAAGCCACTGCAATTGGGTCAGACAAGAACCTCAGATAGTACAAACTTGGACTTGTTATGGACTTTAAATGCAATTTGCATTTAAAAGTAAACACCCTTGAAGAAAATCCCAAAAGACGGGAGTGCATTTCTGGTGATAATTTTTTAGAAGATTCAGCACCTTTGACACAGCATCACAAAAGATGAAACATGCCTACAGTAACTTCACCAGCCAAAGGCTGCAAGATGATGGTTCCACCCTACAGACAAACTTTTAAGCATATGTCAGGCATATTTTGCAATCTGACTCAGACCCTCAACGATCTAAATTCCTAATATATTTTTTGCTTCTTTTGCCGTTAGAGGATAGAACCTCTGTGCAGACATTCGGACATTAGGACTAATAAATTGTTTGGCCTAACGGTCACAGCAAAACCAATTTGTCCACAAGAGCACCTGCATTGGCCCAGTCCTGTAAAGAAGAAAGGGGACAGGGGTCTAAAAAGAGACCTCCACTGGACCAGGCATACAGAGATCAGAGATGAGAGAGACAGTCAGAGAGAGAGAGAGAGAGAGAGAGAGAGGGGAAACTAGATGACCTCCAAACATCACACTGACTCTCTGTCCCAGACAAAGGCTGTTTAATGTAGTGTTCTCCCACTTACATGCCGGTTTAATTTATGTGGCTGACATGAAATAGGCTACTAAGCTTGTTTGTCTGGGAATATATTACTGAATAGCCTGGGTAACATAAATCATAGCCTACAGTATTTGAAAAGAATCCATACCATTGTCTCAGGGCCAGCCCAGACACATAACGTTAGGTTGTTTTTCAGCTAGAGCGGTTGGCACTGGTTGTTATTTTGTTCAGAATCCAGTTGTAGGCTACTGCATTGAATGCGGACCTTTCGTTTGGCAGTTCGGGGTAAACACAGAACAAGTACGAGAATTGCGCGTCCTGTTTCTTTCGGAGGCGCATTCACACCAGCCGTGGACTGGCATTGTTAATTCCATTTATAAATAAATAATAGAAAACATGGTCTTACCTGTGCAAAATAAAGGTTGAGGAGACATAACGTGAAGAACTGCAGGCATACAGGAAAACAATACAAGAGCCAAAAAGGTAAAGGCTGCAACTGGTTTGCTTGAACAACGTTCTTGAAGTAAAAGGAAAACAGCGTAGTTCTCAAGGCTGCCCATAGCAAACAGAGAAAAAGAAAGACACTCTGGTAGCTGAGGCGCTTGTGTCCATAGTGCAAAATTAGCCAAAGTTGTAGGTAAACAAATACAAAAAGCAGTGAGTATAGGACAGTGTAGACAATGGTGAGTCCCAGCTCCACTGAAGGGGGAACCGCAGCTCGGATCAGTTCATCAGATGAGTCCGTTACAGACGTGAAAATACTGACGCTGACCTGGTTTTCCTGTAACAACATAGCGAAAATTGGGATATCGATATCGATGCCGAGCTACAAACACAGCCAGTGCGTACCAATTCAAAGGGATGGCCAGCTCAAACTTTTGACACATATAACCTATTTCTGAAATATCCAATAGATAGACGTAACTTGTTCTACCTGGAAGCTCACTTAGATAAAAAAACAACAAACCAACATAACTAACTACCAGGCAATCTCCTAACACATAAACAAGATAACTAAAATAACTAAGGTGGACATCTAAGTATAAAAAAGACAGACAAGAGAAAGCCCTCCACAATAGCCCCCAATCTCTGCAAAGCAGCTCCCTCTGCAAAAAAACAACTACAGGAAAAAAAGACGAGCTGTGGAGGGCGATCAGCTGAGCGAGCCCGCACCTAAGGACCCACCCCCTTACCAATGGGAAGCAGCTGCGCATTGGTGCACCGTCGCAGCCATCTTGGCTCATTGTGATACTCGTTCCAATGGAAAAGTCTCTTCTACTGTAGAGAAGTGTAAGATAGTTGCATTACCAACTCCACCTCTTATTTTCTCAGTGGCGTTTAGGATGCCTTACCTCCAAATATTCACAGTTTCATTGGTTAAAGATGATGTCAACTTTATACATTTAGGGTACTTGACGTTAGTTATTGGCCCATCATACGACGTCATGATCTTTGAAAATTCGAGGCATTTCATTGGATTGTCAGTCGCATAAACAATTTTACAGGAAGAAGCCACAGAGAAACGGGCATCCGCAGACCTGTACGATGGTCTGTGTAGGTTAAAGATGCACCAGGAAGATTATTATTCAAACCATCAATTGCAGCCGTAAAACAGTTTAGACATGGGTAATAGCATGCCACTCTTAATGTCTAATGGGCTGTAATGGATAAGCATACATTTGTTCTGTTTTGTACATTAGTTTACTGAATGGCCTACTTGCTTATTATGAGTTAGCCTAAGCTTTATCATATAACACCTTACTGTTAAAAGGCTATTTGCTTAAGTCCGAAATCCGAATCCACTGCAACGAAATCTTTTGTCTGTCATCATGGTACACGTCTGCATCCCTATACTGATGCTATACTGCCTGCAAGTCCAGCGATGTGCAAGCACTAATGGCTCAAAGATGCTGGAGCCTAATCGAGAAACTCTCGGCGAGAGGATGCTGACTGGAAGAATGTTATTTGTATACTTTGGAAAACAAGGCAAGAAAAGCTTCCTTTCTTCACTGACCCAAGGCTTGCATTACTTTAACGACACTAACCCTTTTAAATCATAATGACTGTTAAATTGTGATTTTCTAAGTAAATAAGTAGTCAAAATTTATTTACGTAGCACATTTAAACACAGCTATTACTGACCAACACCAAAAATAATAAGAAGAATAAGACTACTACTAACAAGAACAATAATAATAATAATAATAATAATAATAATAATAATAGGCACACAGCAAAAGATACAGAAAAGACTAATTAGATAGGTAAACAGATGTTGAGCTAACCTGGGGTGCATTTCCCAAAAGCATCATTGCTAACCAAGTAAGCAACTTTGTTGGTTGCAATGCAATTGCCCATTGACAACCAATTAACTTAGTTGCTAACTGATTGCTTTTGGGAAACGCACCCCAGAGCAGAATCCTACAAAACACTAGGGACACAATAAGTGAGAGAACTAGGGGTCCAGGAAAGCCTGTGAGTAGAGGTGAGTTTTTAAATAAGGCATCTATCTAGGGGTGATAGGGGTAATTTGATAGAAAAAAGATAAAGTAAGAAATTCATAGAGCGTTCATCAAGTAGACTAGATGTTGTGATAGGTTGACAAAGTTTAATAATGCGTGGGTCATGTGATTTACCAGGTTTTTACTTCAGAAGTAATGCTACATTAGAGATGTTTTAATTTGGTGTAATCCAAGTGAACTCAGGGGTTGGTCACTGTAGAGAAGCACTGGGAAAGGTATTTATAGCTTTTCAAAAAGCTCGACACCTTCTCCGCTTGCCCTGACAAAGAGCCCTCGAGCAAGATACTGAACCCCAAATTGCTTCCAGTGGCAGGTTGGCATCTAGCATGGCAGCCTTTGCCCCTGATGTGTGAAGCGGTGAATGTGAGGTGTACTTTGTAAGGCCCTATGAGTGCTTTTAACAGTAGAAAAGTGCTTTAATGCAGTCCATTTACCATTTACTGCCTCTGAACCAGGGTTTGCCAAGTGGTGGGTTTGGATCCAAAAGGTGGGTCATGGAGAAGTTATGGGTGGGTCACAGACCTTGTAATTACTAAAGTCAGACCTTTAGAAATGCAACCAAATACAAATCAATCTATTACTTATGTAAGATATGTTTGCGTGTGTATGTATGTGGGTGGTGGGGGGTTTACTGAGTTGGTTTGAAATTTTGTGTCACAATTTACTGGAACTTGAGAGTCCGAGGGCCAATCCCCTTAAGAACCACTGTTCGGAACAAGTTATGTTGGAATAGACCCAAACCTCTGCAGTGTGTGGTGTTTTCTCCAGCAGAAAGATAATTAAGTAATTCTAGCAGGAGTTACCCATAACGAGTTGTTTCCTCTGGATGCAGTGACTCCAACCCTGGAGCTCTTCCTGGATCAGTTGGAGCTGTCTGCGGAAGTGCTTGAGGATTTTGGCATTTCCGTGGCTAAGGTAATCGCCACTCAATCACCACAGCAACACAAACTTTAAACAGCTTAACCAATGCTGTTTAACCAGAAAAAGTTACATTTACCCTTAGAGGGTCAATGAATCTTTTTTATTTCATATGGCAACCTGTCATCACTTATTTTGATATTTTGAAAACTGGAGTCTGAATCCACATAGCTTATGTTACCTTTCAATCATGTTTTTTGTGTGCTGCAGGTGTAGTACACACAAAGTTACCTAATCATATTTATTATAGGTGATAACAAATGTGATTATATATGTATTCCTGATATGTATCTTACAACCCCCTTTCATTTTCCTTTCCATTCTCTAATGGTGCAGATGTGGAAAATACTTTTTACCATCACTATCTTGTTAGGGAGTGTCAACTTAATCATATGTACTGCTTTTGTTTCTATCAATTTTTGGAAGCAAAACTACCAAAGCTGGCTTTAGTCCTTCTGTTTCCCTAGACCAGATTTAAATCACATTTTGTGAATAAAATACACTATATTACTAAGACTTCTCTACAGTGCTCCCCACAACTTTGGCATACACTACAGTAAGTCACCTATGCCAGAAGCTGGTTTTGACACCTACAGATCTTATTAATGTGGCACCAAAGACATTTTAAAACAATTATTAATTACAATAATGTTTTCAAAATCATTTTGGTTGTCCTTCAACTCGTAACAAGGTAAACAATACTTGCTGCATTTGCTCTGCGGCCCTCTATCGGCTTTAACGGCACTAGTTGAAGTTCGATCTGTAGTTCAAGAGAAACTACAATTGACTTGCCTTATGAGATGCTTTCGTTCCAATATAGAGGGTGCGATTTTCAAAACTCCTTGGTGCTGCTTTAAGGCTAACGGCCTGCCCACTCAGTCGGCAGAGTCAGATAATGATTACCTCAAAAATCAGGAAAAAAAAAAAATTACCAGTAGATATTAATCGCTTGTTAATGCATTTTTTCTTAGGTCAACTGTACAAAAGAAGACATTCCAAACTATTGTGGCCCTGAGAAGTTGTTGAAGAAGGTCTATTTGTTTCGGTTCGTAACTCACTCCCCCATCCTAAACTGTACACTTATACTAGTAGCCCATTGTTATGCCATTCTTTCGGGAATTTTTGCTCATGTTGAACATTTATTTCTGCTTTCTGCAGAGGCACTGAAATGTTCAGGAGCTTTGACACAGACACCGTGTTTGACGTCAATGCCATCGTGTCTCATGTGCTCTTGTAAGTTACGCCACAGATTCTCATGATGGTTTCATTCTCTCTAACTTTGTACTGAAATCCATTTGGTTTGTTGTAAGTTCCTGTTTGAATATTAGTCGACATCTTAGTCTATTGTTCTTGTGTCACTGTTGACTATTCATCTTCTCTCAGTCTAGTTCTAGAAATTTAAAAGGCCACATGATTTGCTTCAAAGCTTCACATGTTTGATAGTATTTGGGAAAGTTCACAAAACTATGCCAAAATACTGAAGTTGCACTGTCCGAAATGCCATACACCAAGCAAACAACATGGGAATATGTGTTCGTTTGACAAATTGTGTGTTTACCTTTAGTCATATGTGGAAATCAAAGCTCAGCTTGTTAAATTAGTATCGCAATTTTTTAAAATATAAGTGTACATTTGTTCAGATATACAACCTAATGAAATGATCTGACAACGATATATATCCCAGGTCATTAGCAGCGAGTAGAACAGCTGTGTACCAGTACCCAGTGTGTCCTGTAAATGTGTGTGTCCCATGCCTAGCTGTGTGTGCTCTGATGTGTCCCTCAGTGCAATGCTATTTGACGATGTGCGCTATGTCCACACCCCAGCTCATCTTATGAGCATTGAGAGGGCTGCCAAGGGCAAAATGGACATTGTCTTCGGTCACATCCAGGTCCTTGGGCTCCCCGGTAAAGTACACTTCCTCATTTGGCACTGAAAGGGAGGTGATTCACACTCAGGCCATCATCATCCTCCTTTCAATCCAATTTTCCTCCAATTTTTTAGCACATGTGTGCACCACTCATCTCTAATATCTCTGCATATGCGCACCACTCATCTCTAATATCTCTGCATATGCACACAACTTTGCTCTAATATCTCTTTACTTGGCACTGCCAGTTCTCCTTAAGCTAATCCAAAAAAAGATTCCAGACCAGTGGATGTATGGTTATATGGTCTCAGGTCTGGCGTATTGGAAAACGATCATAAACAATATGTAATATGTATAGTACTGAGCTTTTATTTATATTCTTTCTTTATATATTGTACACAGACTTGTTAATATCACTGTAAAATGTGACAGCGAAAAATATGAATTGGAAAAACTTGGAAAAAAAAAAATCTTAAAACGTAGCTGGCACACAAATAATATTTCCTTAGACAAAATGAAGGGCTAAGAGTATGTTAATGGTCATAATATCACTAATTTCTGTCAATTGTGTGTTGTAATTCAGAACACAGGGCCCTGATGGAGACAGCGTTTGTGTACAGAGCCAAGTTTCAGTTTGTCTTGACCACTGGGGGTCATGTTCTCTATCACATGGGGTGAGTGGGAGTCCTGCATCAGGCCCCTTGCATATCAATATTGTTTATATTAGTTTATTCTTAGATATCGATATTTCTAGTATACGTCATTTCATTCTTGCATGGCAATATTACTGGTGTACATAATTTTATACTTACATGTCGACATTACATAATTTCATTTTTAGATATCTACATTGGTAGTATAATTTTTAAATAATATTACAAGTATACATAATTTTATTCTAACATGCTATATATTACGGCTGGTGGTGATGCAGGTGTTAGAGGTGCCGTTTGGCGACCAGAGGCTCCGTCGCAGTGGCCTTGGGCAACATAAACTAAATCCCAAATTGCTTTCGGTAAAAAGTAAAATTTTCCTCTTCAACTCTTCAAAGAGCCTCCTAGTCAGATGATTGCCAGCTTGCGCTTTTCCTGGGTCGTTCGCCTCCCAATCTGAGGTAGCCTGTATTGTGAAGTCGTGGGTTTAAGCTCTGGGCTGGATTAGTGCAAGATTATTGACCTCTGTTACAAAAGCATTGTGTAAACCAGAATTCTGCTTTTTGTGATTTTTATCAATAATAATAATAAACAAACACACACACAAACATACTTAGTAATGCACACTCTCACTAACACACATACACTCACAAACATACACATGCTCCCTAACTCTCGCATGACACATACACATACACACAGACACACACATACTCATGACCACACACATAGAACAGTGCCAGATTCCCAGATTCCGATAGACTTGGCACCCTGTCAAGGCGATAGGGATTCCCAGCTCCCGGCCTTCTGTAGTAGTTCCTGCAGGGAAGACAAATGAAACACCTTGGTTCCTGTTTACTAACAACTGCATGCGGTGTGCCGTGTGTGTGTGTGTGTGTAAGCGAGAACACTGAGAGACGCGGGAGATGAGTCCAATGCTCAGCATGCTCTCCCAAGGGAGGCCGGGGGAGCAGCATCACCTGTGGAGACACACGGGAGTGATTGCTTCGGAAACAGACAGGCGAGACGAGCAGAGTGTGTGTCATTAAACAGAGGAGACAGGAGAGGAGAAGAGCAGAGTGTCTGTTTTTAAACAGTGCAGAGAGGAGTGTGTGTTCTCAAATAGAGGAGACGTGAGAGGAGAAGAGAGGAGCGTACTGTGTGTTATTAATAAGAGGAGACGGAAGAGGAGAGGAACAGAGTGTGTTTTATTAAACAGAGGAAACAGAAGAGGAGAGGAATGGAGTGTGTGTTATTAAAAAGAGGAGGTGGAAGAGGAGGGGAGTGGAGTGTGTGTTATTCTTCAAGGATTCCCAACAAAACGGCCTCATTTACATGTTGCGTGTTGCATGTAAAAGATGAAACCGAACTCCCGAGAGGAATCCAGACGGAGAGGATGCGAACTAACAGGCTTCGTCAGCCCCAAGGGTGACGCAAGATCATTTATCATCCAGACACCCAGCCGTCTCAGTGGAATGCACCCGGCTGCTACGAGGAAATGGGGCCCGACACAGTGAGCCCTCCTTAGGCTGCTACCGAGCTGCTGTTCTGCATTCTTTCTCCTCCAAGCAAGTCTAGCCCTCGTTCAACACCGCTACAGGAGGACAGCAGCCACCAAGCCTCCGAACCACAGCTGAGGGCATTGGGCTGACCCCCGCCCCCCCCCACACAGACACACACACACCACACCCAACTGGGACAAACATAACAACAAAGCAGTCATGCTGATTAGGATACTGACAGACTCTGATAGCTGCTACAGCTGCTGATAGTTGTGTACACACACAAATGATGCGGTTTGATAAGGGTGATCGCTGTTGAAGGCAGTTTGGTGAGTGATAAAAAAACGTGTATGTCAGGGAAGATTAAAATGCATATCTACATTTATTTTATATACTCTAATTGCTGGCTAATGCATTTTAATATTCCCTGACATACACGTTTTTGTAGTCTATTATGGTAAAACCAAGGACTTACATTTTGTTAACAGAAAATGTTAACAGAAGACAGTAACAGCAAATTCAAGTTTTTAGAATTTATGCTCACTTGCTCTGTTTCTTCATATCTCTCTCCCTTTCTATCTCTTGCTCCCTTTCTTGCTCTAACTCTCTCCTTCTCTCTCTCTCACTCCTCTTCCTCTCTCTCTTTCTCTCTTTCTCTTTCCCCCTCTTACTTCACCTCTCTCTCTCCCTCCCTCCCTCCCTCCCTCTCTCTCTCTCTCTCTCTATCTTTCTCTCTTTTTCTATCTCTCTCTCTCTCTTCCTCTCTCTACTCTCTCTGCAGTGTGGATGACCCTGCGTCTCTGCGTGCTGGTCTGTGGTTCCTCCACTGTAAGGCAGTGAGTCGTGTGTCGGATCCCTGCGTTCACACGGCCATGAGACGACCCTTCACCACCACCAACACTCACACCTTCCTACAGCTCATGGAGGCCCCACTGCTGGTAAGGCTGCAGTCTTCCTCAGTCTTCCTTCCACTGTTCACACACAGGACACACACCACACGGCCTGTCTCAAACACAAGGCAAGGCAAGGGAATCTTATCTATAAAGCGCATTTCATACACAAAGGCAACTCAATGTGCTGTACAGATAAAACAGAGATTGCATTAATAACAGCACAAATTAAAATTTGAAAATTACAATTTACAAGTGCTCAAAAATATGTGTTAAAATAATCATTAAAATCATAATTAATAATAAAACCAAAAATAAGTAAATAAATAAATAAAACTAGAATAAATAAATAAAAAATCAAATAAAAAAAAAAATAAATAAATAAATAAAATTTGGTGGCATTAGGAGTAAGTTGTCATAGAATTATTTGGTCTTAAGTCTGGATTTAAAACTGTCAACAGTAGGTGCATTTTTTATATTCTCTGGAAATTGGTTCCATAGCTTCACAGCATGGTAGGAGAAAGCTGTTTCACCAGTTTTTGTTCTGACAGTGGGTCTGATCAACAAATTCTTTTCCACAGATCTTAGAGACCTTAGTGGAGTTGATTTCTGACACATGTCTAAAATATAAACAGGTCCTTTGCCATTCATAGATTTAAATAAAAGTAATATGGTAAATTCTTTTTGTTTTTGTAAGGACCCTAGAAGCTGCATTTTGAATGAGTTGAAGGGGCTTAATGGTCTTTTTGGGTAGGCCTGTTAAGAGGCCATTGCAGGAGTCAACTCTGCTTGAAATGAAGGCATGAATAAGTTTTTCAAGGTCCTTACTTG
>JAGFZM010003839.1:0-12956 GCA_017657215.1 Limnothrissa miodon
CATTATTGGCCAAAATATTTCTAGCCTATAGCCTCAGACATTGAAATTGACAGGACTTAGTCACTGTCTCTGGTAGCGAAACACAGAACAGAAACTACCACATCCGGGATCCGACCGCCTTTTACACACATACAAATCTTTCAAATTAGGACTCTGACAACATCATCTAAACAAATATCTTTGTCTGATCAGCTTGATAGCTTCCGTATGTTCTTCATCTGTTTGCCTAGTTTGCCCCCTAGAGGCGAAATAGCAGTTTTAGCATTTCTTAAAATCTCTTGAATGAAATCTCTCTTTGCCAGTTGAAGTGCCAGTTGTTGTGTATTGTACCTGAGGGCATGTACATCTAAACTCCTGAAAGGGCTTATCAACTACAGATATTTATAAGAAAACATTATTATAAATAGCTTTCTGTTTCATATACAAAATTGATCAAACATAAATCCTCTATGTTACAGTGCTTTTACTCACAGACATTCTGTTTCTGGTATACTGTAGGCCCACTTGAAACAAATTTGGGGGTAGGAGGATTCTTTTGCTTCAATTTTTATAACCCATCCAATAATATGTGAACCCAGAACATCCAGCAATAAAAATGGCTAGAAGCTGAATGTTATTGGAAATAATTTATAATTTAGTAATGTGACATTTAACATTTTCCCTTTATGATTCAGAAATGGGTAACTTATGTCTCCTTAAACTAGATTTGCTTATTGTAAATACAGCAGCACTGTTAATGCTCCATCACATCTGATATTTATAATATCTATCATGAACAGAAAGAATCTAGTTTGAATAAAATCAAAAATCGCAGCCCTACTTGTAACCTTGTACAGGTAGAAACAACAGGGCTGGGTTTAAGACACTGGTCTCCGGAATATCAATTAATCTTTTGCATTTAATTCATCTTGTGTTTCACAAAGTAAATGCCAGGCATTTCACACATGTGTTGTAATGCTGTTTTCACACGCCATTGTTGTCTGTGTTTATATTCCGCCACAAGCACTTCCTGACATAGCGTGCAACATCATACACTCTACAATCGCAAGGCTCCAAACTCAGCACACAGACGCTTTTATTGTGATAACTGGCGAATTCAACCACATAACACTGGATTCTACCCTGACCAATTTCTACCAGTTTGTTCACTGCCCGACTAGGAAAAACAAGACAATAGACCTCATGTATGCAAACGTGAGGGACGGCCCACTTCAAGGGACGGCCCAATTCACACCTCCCCTCTCACTCTCAAGGCAACAAGTACCCTCGCCAGATGTACCCCTCCCCCACAGGACCAATGGGAATCCCACACAGACACACCTCTCCCCCCTCCCTCCCCCTCAGGGTGACCACGACCATCTCCATCCCAGAAAAGCAGCCGGGCCTGACGGACTGTGTCCAAGACTGCTTAAAGCCGGTGCTGCAGAACTGGGAGAGCCACTGGAGCACATCTTCAACTGGAGTCTCCGTCTCGGGAGAGTCCCAGCACTGTGGAAGACATCATGTCTCATTCCCGTCCCCATGAAACCATACCCAAGTGAGCTTAATGACTTAAGGCTAGTCGCTCTCACATCACACCTGATGAAGACCATGAAGAGACTGGTTCTGGATACTTAGGCCACAGGTGCGCCATGCCCTAGACCCATTACAGTTTGCTTATCAGGAGAAAGTGGGCGTCGACGATGCCATCTCATACCTCCTACACAGGACACACACTCACCTGGACAAGGAGAAAAGTGCTGTGAGAATCATGTTCTTTGACTTCTCCAGTGCTTTTAACACCATCCAACCCCCCAGACTGAGTGAAAGGCTCCTGCCGATGGGGGTGGATGCCCACCTGGTATCCTGGATTGCAGACTGCCTGACGGAGCGGCCACAGTTTGTCAGACTGAAGGACTGCCTCTCTGACACTGTCATCAGCAGCACCGGAGCGCCACAGCTACAACACGGAGTCATGCCACATGCAGAAGTTTTCTGACGATACTGCAATTGTGGGTCGTATCAGGAATGGGCAGGAGGAGGAATGGTGCAGACCATGGGCGGCGCGTAATGTAGGCTTGGAGAGGCTAAGCCTCCCCAAAATTAATGCTGGGAAATCGTGAAAATAACGTAGGCCTACATGGTTTGTGAATATTTTATAGATGATTTCAGTTTGAACGCAGCAGCCGCAGCAGTAGAAGCTGCGCCCAGTGATGGTAGAACCTTGTAATCTCAGTGAAAGATAACGAAGAGCCCTCTCTACAACCTGTGCCGTATATTTATGACAATTTGGGAGTGAGTACACGTTACCATAGACAGTGTCAGATCACGGTAGTTTTAGGCCAAAAACAAAAATAGCTAATCAGCCGCTGGTAGCCGCGGATTTAAAAATGTAGGCTATAGTCTCATATCAGCATGGATATACGGTCGTTTTTCCAAAAGAAAGAAAAAGAAAAACGTCACATTTCTGCAGCCAGCACAATTCTCTTCCCCCACCCCCATCTCTCCTCACAGACCTTAAAGAATTCTTTAGAGATCAGTGATCTCTCCTTATCATAGCACCGAAGTCCAAAGACAGGGAAGAGAGAAGGAGAGACAGACGGACAGATGACAGCCCGCTAACTGATTGCAATTGAATTTGAATGAATTATTATCTTAGATAAAAAAGTTTGATTTTGAAATAAGTCGTGTTTTGGTTATTATTGATCATTATAATTGCGGATTTTATTCTTTCTGAGACTCTTGCCAATGGTTAATTATGATCTAATGGCCAGTAGTTCCGCCCTTGCACTGTGTATAAAAGTTGGTCACGCAGCTTCCCCAAATGTCAGGACCACCCGCCACCCATGGTGCAGACTCAACCACCTACAACTCAACACTACCAAGACCAAGGAGATGGTGGTGGACTTCAGGAGGTCCAAGCCCGCCCTGATGCCAGTCACCACAGAGGGCAGGGCCGACTCGTCCATTAGGCAATATAGGCAAATGCTAGGGGCGCAATCAATCCAGGGGGTGCCATACAAAACGGAGGGGAAAAAATGCAAACATTCCACTGTTCTTAAAACAAGTTAGTAGTAATGTGCCTTATAATGAAAAAAAGAATCATCTCACATGCCTTAATCTATAGTAGGCTTATAATCATAATGATGCATTACTTGATGCATTACTTTCCTGTGGCGCCCCACCTCCCTCCTTCGTCTAATTAGTCTTTACCTGCTACATGAGAGAACGCAACGCAACCTACCTCAATTCAATCGCGATTTAAAAAAGATGTTGCTGTTAATAGACTGTTGTTTATCTTAGTGAATAACAACGCATATTTATGCATGTGTTTAGCATGCAAGATACAGCAAGTTATAAAGTAAAGTTAATGGTAAACTGCTCATTTACAACATACAGCAAATGGTCAGTTATTTTGTCTACATTTGCGACGTAAGAGTAGTTTACTTTAGGTAACGTGCCTTCCGTGGTTGATGGCCGATGAGATTGAATGCGCAGTGTTTTTTTTGCCTTTACTAAGTCGCCTTGTGACTTAAATATAGCCAGCTTCATTGGACTGAAATTTCAGGTGTCAGGCTACTGTTTGCTCCTCGTGTAGTTTGTTGCCATATGCCTTTTTAAATCCATAAATCCAAGTATTTGTGCATCATACATTCTCTATGACTATATGGAAGATAAGATTTATTATAGCCTAATTGACATGGAACATGCAAGCAAGCATGTATTCATGTCTCCTAGGTCTCCAGACGTCTGTTGAGTGTTGTAAGAAGAAGGGGAGATGCCACACAGTGGTGAAAATGGCCTTGTTCCAACTTTTTTGGGATTTGTTGACACCATGAAATTTTGAATCAACATATTTTCCCCTTAAAATGATACTTAAAATGATACTGATTTTCTCAGTTTAAACTTTTGTTCTGTGATTTATGTTCTATTCTGAATAAAATATTAGAAGTTGGTACCTCCACATCATTGCATTCAGTTTTTATTCACGATTTGTATAGTGTCCCAACTGTTTTGGAATCCGGTTTGCAGTGGCGCCACCAGGGGGTGGCTAGGGGTGGCTACAGCCACCCCAGAATTATCCTCAGCCACCCCTTTGCCACCCCTAAGAAAATTTTAATAATTTTCTTAATAAAGCATATTTGTGAAAATATAATGCAGACTAGATTATATTATCCACGATGTAAAAACAATTTTGAAATGTGAGGGGATACAAACAGCAGCGCTGCTTTTGCCATCCTCGCAAACTTCACATAACAACCCCCCTCCCCCACCACCCATGCAACGTCTGCTCCTTGCGAGATCAACTAACGTTACCAGCCATCATAGACGTCCACCGGAAAAAAAAGAGAGATATTCGCTCCTTTTTTGTCAATAATGTAAGTGCAGGGTTCCCGTCATTTAAAAAAAAAGTAGTAGCTCTGGACCATCGGAAACCTTAATTTGCTGCCGTTTCTTAGAGCTTACAGATAGCATCAACGTTACAGTATGCAGGCAAGGAAACAAGTGTGAAGCTACGTTAATTGTGTGGCCGGAGAGAAAATTGCTTTTATGGTGAAACAATGCTCTGATAAAACAATGCACACAGTGAATGACGATGTTAGTTATAAGTCTAACGGTTTTACACAATGTTAAGTCATAGGGACTTCATTACTTAGGCTATGTGCTGCATTCAAAACCAGCTTTGTCAGCAGCAGCCCAGCGGCAGACGGCATAATTTTGATTTGGTTTCTTAAACCAGTCTACTGATAGATCTGACTTAATGTTCAGTCGCTGCCAATCTCGTTCCAGATACAGCCATGATTAGAAAACAGATTAGCCTACCTTGTTGGATCTTGTCCACATACACACAATTATAATCCAAAAAGACGATAAAAAACATCAAATATAACGCAGGAATGTGCACCTTTTAAGATGGGGTGTCACGTACACTTTGAATAGGGCATTGGAACTAACTGGATATTCAGGCTGCTAATTTAGTAGCCTACCAACATGAGTTTGCTGAGATGAGGAGTTCACATCAGAATAGGTAAGCGCTGGTTTATTTTATTATTGCAACTGGTTGGCTTAACAGGTTTTGTTTAAAGGGTAACGTTCAATTATTACCCTATCAGCCCTGCAGTGGCCTTTTTCGTGTATACTATGGTCGACTTTTTGTAATCCAGGGATGAAGTATGACCTGTCTGCCACCTAATGGCAAAAAAATTAGGCTTCTCATTCGTTCCATTGGCCTGTTGTTTAGAAGACGCGCCCTTGTTGAGTGTAGGCCTACTCGACAATGGCGCTTTTAATCTTGCATTTCAGTGAATATGGACTATTACATAGCACTATGTAGGCTAACTTTAACTCACATTAGGTCTAGCCAAAATGAGTGCTATAAGAATCGCAGAACAATATTTTTAATGAGAGAAAATTAAGATGCATGTGTATACCCTGCAACAAGAGATGTATATGCCGTGAATTTTCCGCTCCATAGCGCCACCGAACTCGTGCAGATTCGGTCCACCTCAATGTCAAACTGCTTCCTACGCGCCTGGTGTCAAGGTAGTAGTGCAAATGAGTCCAGTAGTGCAACAGTGCAAGGTTAAAAGTCTAGTGACCAGCAATAATATGTGCATATGTAAAATGAGCAATAACAAATATAAGCATAGCAATTTAACAGTTCTAGTATAAGTATATGGACAGTAATATAAAAATAAAAATAGCCTAATAATATAAAAATTACAGCATCAGAGCAAGGATAAGTCATATACGGGTTCATGCATCAGTCAAGTATGAAGGTCAAGTATCAAGTTACAGTTAATGTTATTGGTCAAGTATGAAGTTACAAGTATTAGGGGGGGTTGTGCATGTGGGCTAGCCATGTAGGGTCCGTAGGCAGTGTCAACAATACACAGTATTGTAGAACAAAAATGTCTTGTAAGTGTATAAGAGGGTTAAGGTGCAGATAGACTATGCAGAGAAGTCCAACTCTCCTTTTCCTTTCAGTAAAGCATTGTAGAGTTGTATGGCCCTGGGTACAAATGACTTTCTAAGTCTGTCTGTTGTGCATGTCAGGGAGCATAGTCTCCAGCTGATCAAGCTCTTCTGCTGCATGATAGTGCTGTGGAGTGGATGACAGTCATTGTCCAGGATGTTGAGTAGCTTGCTCAGGGTCCTTTTGTCTGATACTGAAGTGATGCACTCCAGTTCAGCTCCCACAACAAAGCCAGCTTTCCTTACCAGCCTGTCTAGTTGCCCAGCATCCCTCTTCTTAGTGCTTCCTCCCCAGCATGCCACATTATAGAAGAGAACGCTGGCAACAACAGACTGGTAAAACATCCAGAGAAGCTTGCTGCAGATGTTGAAGGACCGCAGCCTCCTCAGGAAGTACAACCTGCTCTGCCCCTTCTTGCAGAGTGCCTCTGTGTTGACTGACCAGTCCAGTTTATCGTCCAGATGTATTCCCAGGTACTTGTATGTTTTCACCACCTCCACATTAACCCCCTCTATCAGGCCCAGCTCTAACAAATTTGGAACCCTACGCAAGATATTAGGTGGCGCCCCCTTGCATTGCAGTAGGTGACAGGAGGATTTGCAGGGGTGGGTGTGAGTAACCTCTGTAGTTAAAGGCCCACTATGCAACATTTTTCATTTAATTAATCCGTTTCATACTGTTTAGGATGCTAAAATTAGTCATTACACGGCGAACTAATGGTGTAGAATGCGCCACCGTGGCCAATAGCGGTAGATACAGCACTTGCAATGTTCAGCAGCGTGGTCCGCCTCCAATAGAATGCAGTGCAATACAATGCAATACAGCGGTCTTTAGAGGGAGCTTGTGAGAGAGAAAAACAGAATGTTGCTTAGCCCCGGTTTAATATATAACGTTAGTAATAATGTGACCATACATTGTGGACATTTTTTTTGGCACCATAGACACACCGAATGCATCACATTATTGCAAAGCAACTGATCTTCCATCTAAAGCCTAAATAAGGGAGTGGGCAAACTTTTTGACCCATGAGCCACATTGGTTATAAACTTTGAAAAAGGGGCCATGCCAGGAACGTAGTGTTTGTGTGAAGCCATTTTATTTCAGTGTTGATCTTAAACAGGTTGTAAAGCATGGACATGCAAGGCTTATTTATTATTATTTATGCATTTATTAACAGTAGTTTGCGGACATTGAGGGGGAAATGCTAAACCATTTTTAATCATATTACAAACCGGCAGTGGCGCCAGCAGAATATTTTTGTAGGGGTGGCTAGTGGGGGCCAGAGCAAATCTTAGGGTGGCAAACCAAACTAAAGTCCTAAATCACAAAATGTAATGCTATAGATTCTGATAATGTAATAATGTATACAAGATATTAGGTGCAGGTCAGTATTCAATGACTTTTGCTATTATCTCTTGAATATAGCACTCAAAAATACAATTCTGTTTATGATATGTCCCGTTTTCTTTTCATCACCCTAGGCAGATTCACATAGCCATTTCGCATTACTTAGCTATGGTAGACTAACATTCCCGCTTAGCAAAGCTAGCATGAAAAACGTAATTAACAACGTTAATTTCAGTGACATAGGCTAATATGCAAAACTCGTGGGCATATGCATATTCATGTAGTACTGAAAACTGCCATCGTGTCAGTCGCGTAGGAAGCAGTTTGACATTGAGGGGGACCGAATCTGTACAAGTTCGGTGGCGCTATGGAGCGGAAAATTCACGGCACAACTTTGCTCACGCATATAGGCCTACATCTCTTGTTGCAGCGTATACACATGCATCTTAATTTTCTCTCATTAAAAATATTGTTCTGCGATTCTTATAGCACACATTTTGGCTAGACCTAGTGTGAGTTAAAGTTAGCCTACAGGCTAATAGTCCATATTCACTGAAATGCAAGATTAAAAGCGCCATTGTCGAGTAGGCCTACACTCAACAAGGGCGCATCTTCTAAACAACAGCCCAATGGAACAAATGAGAAGCCTAATTTTGTTTACGTTTTTTGCCATTAGGTGGCAGACAGGTCATACTTCCCTGGATTACAAAAAGTCAACCATGGTATACACGAAAAAGGCCACTGCAGGGCTGATGACGGCACATAAAGGGTAATAATTGAACGTTACCCTACTATTTAAACAAAACCTGTTAAGCCAACCAGTTGCAATAATAAAATAAACCAGCGCGCTTACCTATTCTGATCCTCATCTCAGCAAACTCATGTTGGTAGGCTACTAATTTAGCAGCCTGAATATCCAGTTAGTTCCAATGCCCTATTCTTCAAAGTGTACGTGACGCCCCATCTTAAAAGGTGCACATTCCTGCGTTAGGCTATATTTGATGTTTTTGATCGTCTTTTTGGATTATGATTGTGTGTATGTGGACAAGATCCAACAAGGTGGGCTAATCTGTTTTCTAATCATGGCTGTATCTGGAACGAGATTGGCAGCGACTGAACATTAAGTCAGATCTATCAGTAGACTGGTTTAAGAAACCAAATCAAAATTATGCCGTCTCAACAACGTTGATAACTGCCACTGACCTCAGTCCTCGCTGGGTTGCTGCTAACAAAGCTGGTTTTGAATGCAGCACATAGCCTAAGTAATGAAGTCCCTATGACTTAACATTCTGTAAAACCGTACTTAAAACTAACATGTCATTCACTGTGTGCATTGTTTTATCAGAGCATTGTTTCACCATAAAAGCAATTTTCTCTCCGGCCACACAATTAACGTAGCTTCACACTTGTTTCCTTGCCTGCATACTGTAATGCTATCTGTAAGCTATGAGAAACTGCAGCAAATTAAGGTTTCCGATGGTCCAAAGCTACTTTTTTTAAATGACGGGAACTATGCACTTACATTATTGACAAAAAAGGAGCGAATATCTCACTTTTTTTTTTTTATTTTTTTTACCGGTGGTACGTCTATGATGGCTGGTAACGTTAGTTGATCTCGCAAGGAGCAGACGTTGCATGGGTGGTGGGGGAGGGGGGTTGTTATGTGAAGTTTGCATGGAAAGAGGTGGAGGGGGCGTAGGCTTATTCTCTTAGTAGCGGCGTGAAGTTTGCGAGGAAAGTTGAAAAAATGTAAGCTGCTCTTTGGGTAGTTTTTTTTTTTATTATTATTTTGGTGGGGTAGGGGGTCAACATTGGGGGGGGTCCCGACCCCCGTGACCCAAGTATTTCATACGCGCCTGCTTGACACACACCTCATACTGGAACACAGTACATTCATGTGCATCTCTCTCAACCCTTAGTGTTGGTATTCTATTGTTCTTTTTGGTAATGTTGATCTAGTCATGTTGTTTTGTTGATCTGCTTCTTATCATCCTGTGTAGCCTACACTGTAGTATATGTTGTGTGTGATTTTTTTAAGCTGCTGGGACCTTGAATTTCCCCTTTGGGATCAATAAAGTATCTGTCTATCTATCTATCTGGGCCCGGTTTCCCAAAACCTTCTTATCGCTAAGTAGTTTGTAAGTTATCCCTCTCTCTTAACGTTATGGCACAATTCCCGACACTCTCGTAGGCTAAGTATTTCTTATGTAAGTCACACGTTTGTAAGGTTGGTCTGGACCACTCTTCTGCGTTCAGGCAGTTTTTAGCTTAATCACACACTTAATCGAGCTTAAAAATATATAACTTTTGTCTTAGATGTGTATATTTAATCTCTTATCAAACCTTTGTGGAATTTTCAAGAAGTTCATCCCTCCTGTGAATGATCATTTTAAATGCACCTGTCACAGAGGACAATCCACTTCCATGACTTTCATTCTAATGCCTTGGACTTTATCACCAGTGCCCTTTAAGTTCGTCAGATAAAATAAATGGATGGATGCTGAGTTTGATGGTGATTCTGAAATTGTGATTGTGCTATTAATTGTGAAATGTAGTGGTATTTTCAAGTTTTTTTTTTCAAGTTTGTGAAATCTTTGTGTGTGTACCTACACACACACACACACACACACACACACACACACACAAACACACAGACACACCCACACCCACAAAGAATGTAGCTGTACAACAAATTTTCTCTCCTGTGCCCCTGAACTAAGTTGACTTAGACAAGTTTTGCAGGAAGTCTCGTCTCTGCTACAAGTCTTTGTAAGTGTTATTAATTATTATTTAGTAGTATTATTTCTTATTTAAAAGCACTAAATGAGACTAAGACTAGCTTAAAGAACACCTGAAGTTGTATCTCAATATTCCAGTTATTGTGATACTAATTTGCCAAAGGCATAACAAGGAAATCAAAAACAGACACGTGTTACGCTAGCGGTCACAATTGCACCTCTACCATTATTCACCTCTAGTAAAATACATAAGCAAGAGTGTAAGTCTCAACATATATCAGTAGTAGACCCCTTTGTACCCCTTACTTGTTACAACACACACACAGATACATACGCACACAAAGAATAGCTGCTACAAGAGTGTGATGTCTTTTCCCTCATTTCTGTATCTCTGCAACAACTCTTTGTAAGTTATTAATTGTTATTTAGTATTATTTGTTATTTAAAAGCACTAAATGAGACTGACTATTTTGTATATATTCAGTCGGCCATGTTTGAGATAATGAGTTGTGATGACTTCTGTGTGTGTGTGTGTGTGTTTGTGTGTGTGTGTGTGTGTGTGTGTGTGAGTGACTTTGGCAGCATTTTTAAATTACATTTATTGCCAAAACGCGTGTATTGCATCCAATACAATGTATTATGCTAGCGGTCACAATTGCACCTCTACCAATATTCACCTCTAGAAAATACATAAACAAGAGTGTAATTCTCAACATATATCAGTAGTAGACCCCTTCAAGAGTATATATATACATATCAAATAAGATAGCTTTTTCTGTAAATAAAATTTTTAATTACCTTCTTTCATAAACCACTGAGAAAGACTCAGGTGTGGAGTCAAAGTGCAAACTGGAAATAAAGTGATCTGGTCAGCTAACCTTTCACACTGCCACATGATATTAATAGTTTTAAATCAAATCAAAACAGTCTACATTTTCATTTTTAAGTCAAATTTGTCAATCAAACTCAACAAAAACAACACTGGATCCTCCAGAAGAAGAATTGACCATTGTGATTTAATAGGTTACATAATATTACAATGTAATTGCGTTAGAATAGGTTGATTAGACTTGCTCAACTTGAAAATAGTGTGTTTAATTACTGTGCTTAATATCTGCCTGTGTGCTTTGCCTCTTAGTGTGAAGATGAGGATGTGTCGGTACTGGAAGCACTTGGTCTGCACTGTGGCTCTCCTCTTCTGGTGTGTGGTGTTCAAGAGTATCTGGTCCAACAGTTATGCACAACCAGCGACCTCCTACACATACCAAGAGAACTTCACATGCTCTGCTCTTGACATTGAGGAAGTCATTCCTCAACACCTTTCCCAGCCACTTCAGGATTTCTTGCGCTACAGGCATTGCCTGGTATACCCAACCCTACTAACACCATCGCCTTGTGAGGATGACCTGTATCTACTGTTGGTTATTAAGTCCACAGGTATAAATGTAGAGCTGCGTGCTGCAGTGCGGGACACCTGGGGTGATGCAGGAAGAATCCAGGGGCGACGGATTAAGTTGGTCTTCCTGATGGGCCGTTCAGATGACCTAGTCCTGAACAACAAACTTCAGCCACTGCTGGAGTCGGAGAGCCGTCGCTATGGGGACATTTTGCAGTGGGACTTTGTGGACATATTCTACAACCTGACCTTAAAAGAGTTGGGAATGCTCAGCTGGGTGTCACATAAATGCAGCAATGCTCAGTTTGTGTTCAAGGGTGATGATGATGTGTTTGTGAACACAGAGAACCTTATTGAGTTCCTGAAAGATCATAGACCTGAGAATCACTTGCTTGCTGGATACATCCATAGCCCCGAAAAGCCCATCAGAGATAGACTCTCAAAATACTTCATTCCTGTTGAGTTGTTTCCAGAGGGAATGCTATATCCATCTTTCCCAAGTGGAGGTGGGTATCTAATGTCACAGCGGACCGTGTTGGACTTGGATGAGACAGCCCAGAGGGTCAAACTGTTTCCTCTTGATGATGTGTTTTTGGGTATGTGTCTGTATGAAATGGGTGTGAAACTCACTCATCACAAGGGCTTTCTCACATTTGGCTTCAGCAGTGGCCAAATGAAGTTTGACCCTTGTGCTTATCATAAAATCATGATGGTCCACAAATTTGATCCAGTAGAGATGCGGGTCATATGGCTACTGATGCAAGGCAATAAGAATTGTTAGAGTACTTATGATATTAGACTGTTGCTTGGTTAGTTTTTGTGATACAGGATCTGTTAGTGTCCAACTTCATGGTTATTATGTGATAAACAGCAATTGACATAATTGTAGTAATTAAGTAAGTAATCAAATGTATTTATTTAGCACATTTAAAGAGATCTTGACTGACCAGTGTGCTAAAAAACAATAAGTAAAATAAATATTAAGGAAAACAAAGAGCATTTAAAATAATAAGTCAAGTCAAGTCATGTCATTTTTATTTGTCAATTTCTTCACATGTACTTGACATACAAAGGAATCGAAATTACGTTTCACACTTGTCCCATGCGTAGACGTTGACAACAATAAAGTGCAGATGCACAAGAAGAAAAACAATTTAAACAATAAGGTACTGTTAAGTAAAAAAAAGTGCAAGTAGGCTTAAGGCATTATACTGTACTTAGGTGACACACAGTATATATAAGACACAACATAACATAAAGTAAGTGTTCTAGCAGTGTTGTTTGTTGTCTTAGTGCAACACAAGATTTTAGAAGCAGTAGTATTAAATATAAATAGTGGTAAAAAAGTGGTATAAATAGTGGTAAGAAGAATACTAGAATATATAGCAGCAGGTGGCAGGTGTGTGCAATTTGCAATGCAGAGGTAGTTATAGTTATTTTCAGTTCAGAGTGTTGTTTGGTTTTTTGGTTCAGAGTGTTTATTTCCTTGTTGGTGAGTGTGTGTGTGTGTGTGTGTGTG
>JAGFZM010003840.1:0-11468 GCA_017657215.1 Limnothrissa miodon
AGAGAGAGAGAGAGAGAGAGAGAGAGAGAATTTGGCGTGAGTGAACCCAGAAATGGGTTGGATCTCTCACCAACACTAATTTGAGGCCTGGTGACCTTTGACCCCATTCATTAGCCTAGCCCTACTCTTTGCCAACCCTCTAGCCTAGCGTAACCCAGCTAGCATAGCCTTTAGCCATCCTGGTGAGCAGATGCTATTTCTATCAGCAGCCCCGCATGAGACTACGGGGATTAAATCCATGCATGCCAGCAACAGCCGCAGGCACATTTCTACCCCTCTCATCTGCCCTCTCTCCAAATAAACAAACAAACACAGAAACACAGAGACATAAACAAACATCGGGGGCCACCAGCCACAGCGCGATCAGCTGGAGGAGCAAATAAAACCAACTAACATGTTTTTGACCCATTTCTTTAAGGCTCATATAAGCTCTTCCATAGGGGCTTGCAGCTCTGAACAGAGTGGAGGGGTATTGAGGGGAGAGAAGGAGAGAAAGAGAGGGAGATGGAGAAGGAGAGAGAGGGAAACAGAGGAGGAGAGGGAGAGAGGAAGAGAAAGAGGGAAACGGGTGAAAGGGAGAGAGAGGGAGACAGGGAGAAATAAAGAGAAAAAGAGGGAGAGAGGGAGAGAGGGGAAGAGGAGGATTGGGACAGAGAGGGAGAGGAAGAGGAGAGAGAGAAAGGGAGACAGAGAGAGAGACATGGAAAGAAGGAAGAGAAGGGGAGAGAGTTGTTTTATTTGTGGCAGGTGAAGAGGGATCATCGTAGCTGCCATTACACAAATGCACAGCCAAGTCTGTAGATAGGGGACAACAAATCAAGGCAGACAGTGCACATTAACCCAGCACACACACACACACACACATACACACACACACACACACACACACACAAGCCACTCTAGAGGTCATATTAGATTGAAAGGGGCTCTGAGCACAAAGAGACACAGCAGTGGTTTTACACTGACACTACGTCATCCCCATGTTAGCAGAGTTTCACATTAAATATGCAGATAAGACAAGAGAGATGATAGTTCTGTGTAGCTGTGTCTTAGCAGCAGCAGCAGCCGTGTCAGCACCAGTGTTTGTCTGTGCAGAGGGCAGCAGCTCCGCTGCTTCCTCTACTGCTACTGAACGCCTCTCTCTCTCTCTCTCTCTCTCTCTCTCTCTCTCTCTCTCACTCACACACACACACACACACACACTCTTTCTCTCTCCCTCTCTCTCTTTTGGTGCTCTATCTGTCTCTCTCTCTCCCTCTCTCTTTCGTGCTTTCTCTCTCCCACTCACTCTCTGTCTCTCACACTCTTTCTCTCTCCCTCTCTCTCTTTTGCTCTCTGTCTCTGTCTCTCTCTCTCTCTCTCTCGCTCTGTCTCTCTCCCTCTCTCATGCTCTCTCGTTCTCTTTGTTGAGATCCACACAGCGCAGCACAGAGGATGGTAGTGATGTAATGCTCCTGCAGGTGAATTTGATTGGTTTGCGATTTTTGACTGTCGACTCCGCCAGTTCCGTGGGTGCTTCTGCCACCCATGGCGCCGTGCCCTACTGTACCATCCCACGCCACACCGAGATACTGGCACAGATGCCCTCGGAGAAAGACAAGGAGGAGGCAAGGAGACATCTCCTGGAGTCAGACAGTCTTAAAACTCAGAGCTGGCCAGTGCAATACGCATCAAGCCACTGCAATTGGGTCAGACAAGAACCTCAGATAGTACAAACTTGGACTTGTTATGGACTTTAAATGCAATTTGCATTTAAAAGTAAACACCCTTGAAGAAAATCCCAAAAGACGGGAGTGCATTTCTGGTGATAATTTTTTAGAAGATTCAGCACCTTTGACACAGCATCACAAAAGATGAAACATGCCTACAGTAACTTCACCAGCCAAAGGCTGCAAGATGATGGTTCCACCCTACAGACAAACTTTTAAGCATATGTCAGGCATATTTTGCAATCTGACTCAGACCCTCAACGATCTAAATTCCTAATATATTTTTTGCTTCTTTTGCCGTTAGAGGATAGAACCTCTGTGCAGACATTCGGACATTAGGACTAATAAATTGTTTGGCCTAACGGTCACAGCAAAACCAATTTGTCCACAAGAGCACCTGCATTGGCCCAGTCCTGTAAAGAAGAAAGGGGACAGGGGTCTAAAAAGAGACCTCCACTGGACCAGGCATACAGAGATCAGAGATGAGAGAGACAGTCAGAGAGAGAGAGAGAGAGAGAGAGAGAGGGGAAACTAGATGACCTCCAAACATCACACTGACTCTCTGTCCCAGACAAAGGCTGTTTAATGTAGTGTTCTCCCACTTACATGCCGGTTTAATTTATGTGGCTGACATGAAATAGGCTACTAAGCTTGTTTGTCTGGGAATATATTACTGAATAGCCTGGGTAACATAAATCATAGCCTACAGTATTTGAAAAGAATCCATACCATTGTCTCAGGGCCAGCCCAGACACATAACGTTAGGTTGTTTTTCAGCTAGAGCGGTTGGCACTGGTTGTTATTTTGTTCAGAATCCAGTTGTAGGCTACTGCATTGAATGCGGACCTTTCGTTTGGCAGTTCGGGGTAAACACAGAACAAGTACGAGAATTGCGCGTCCTGTTTCTTTCGGAGGCGCATTCACACCAGCCGTGGACTGGCATTGTTAATTCCATTTATAAATAAATAATAGAAAACATGGTCTTACCTGTGCAAAATAAAGGTTGAGGAGACATAACGTGAAGAACTGCAGGCATACAGGAAAACAATACAAGAGCCAAAAAGGTAAAGGCTGCAACTGGTTTGCTTGAACAACGTTCTTGAAGTAAAAGGAAAACAGCGTAGTTCTCAAGGCTGCCCATAGCAAACAGAGAAAAAGAAAGACACTCTGGTAGCTGAGGCGCTTGTGTCCATAGTGCAAAATTAGCCAAAGTTGTAGGTAAACAAATACAAAAAGCAGTGAGTATAGGACAGTGTAGACAATGGTGAGTCCCAGCTCCACTGAAGGGGGAACCGCAGCTCGGATCAGTTCATCAGATGAGTCCGTTACAGACGTGAAAATACTGACGCTGACCTGGTTTTCCTGTAACAACATAGCGAAAATTGGGATATCGATATCGATGCCGAGCTACAAACACAGCCAGTGCGTACCAATTCAAAGGGATGGCCAGCTCAAACTTTTGACACATATAACCTATTTCTGAAATATCCAATAGATAGACGTAACTTGTTCTACCTGGAAGCTCACTTAGATAAAAAAACAACAAACCAACATAACTAACTACCAGGCAATCTCCTAACACATAAACAAGATAACTAAAATAACTAAGGTGGACATCTAAGTATAAAAAAGACAGACAAGAGAAAGCCCTCCACAATAGCCCCCAATCTCTGCAAAGCAGCTCCCTCTGCAAAAAAACAACTACAGGAAAAAAAGACGAGCTGTGGAGGGCGATCAGCTGAGCGAGCCCGCACCTAAGGACCCACCCCCTTACCAATGGGAAGCAGCTGCGCATTGGTGCACCGTCGCAGCCATCTTGGCTCATTGTGATACTCGTTCCAATGGAAAAGTCTCTTCTACTGTAGAGAAGTGTAAGATAGTTGCATTACCAACTCCACCTCTTATTTTCTCAGTGGCGTTTAGGATGCCTTACCTCCAAATATTCACAGTTTCATTGGTTAAAGATGATGTCAACTTTATACATTTAGGGTACTTGACGTTAGTTATTGGCCCATCATACGACGTCATGATCTTTGAAAATTCGAGGCATTTCATTGGATTGTCAGTCGCATAAACAATTTTACAGGAAGAAGCCACAGAGAAACGGGCATCCGCAGACCTGTACGATGGTCTGTGTAGGTTAAAGATGCACCAGGAAGATTATTATTCAAACCATCAATTGCAGCCGTAAAACAGTTTAGACATGGGTAATAGCATGCCACTCTTAATGTCTAATGGGCTGTAATGGATAAGCATACATTTGTTCTGTTTTGTACATTAGTTTACTGAATGGCCTACTTGCTTATTATGAGTTAGCCTAAGCTTTATCATATAACACCTTACTGTTAAAAGGCTATTTGCTTAAGTCCGAAATCCGAATCCACTGCAACGAAATCTTTTGTCTGTCATCATGGTACACGTCTGCATCCCTATACTGATGCTATACTGCCTGCAAGTCCAGCGATGTGCAAGCACTAATGGCTCAAAGATGCTGGAGCCTAATCGAGAAACTCTCGGCGAGAGGATGCTGACTGGAAGAATGTTATTTGTATACTTTGGAAAACAAGGCAAGAAAAGCTTCCTTTCTTCACTGACCCAAGGCTTGCATTACTTTAACGACACTAACCCTTTTAAATCATAATGACTGTTAAATTGTGATTTTCTAAGTAAATAAGTAGTCAAAATTTATTTACGTAGCACATTTAAACACAGCTATTACTGACCAACACCAAAAATAATAAGAAGAATAAGACTACTACTAACAAGAACAATAATAATAATAATAATAATAATAATAATAATAATAGGCACACAGCAAAAGATACAGAAAAGACTAATTAGATAGGTAAACAGATGTTGAGCTAACCTGGGGTGCATTTCCCAAAAGCATCATTGCTAACCAAGTAAGCAACTTTGTTGGTTGCAATGCAATTGCCCATTGACAACCAATTAACTTAGTTGCTAACTGATTGCTTTTGGGAAACGCACCCCAGAGCAGAATCCTACAAAACACTAGGGACACAATAAGTGAGAGAACTAGGGGTCCAGGAAAGCCTGTGAGTAGAGGTGAGTTTTTAAATAAGGCATCTATCTAGGGGTGATAGGGGTAATTTGATAGAAAAAAGATAAAGTAAGAAATTCATAGAGCGTTCATCAAGTAGACTAGATGTTGTGATAGGTTGACAAAGTTTAATAATGCGTGGGTCATGTGATTTACCAGGTTTTTACTTCAGAAGTAATGCTACATTAGAGATGTTTTAATTTGGTGTAATCCAAGTGAACTCAGGGGTTGGTCACTGTAGAGAAGCACTGGGAAAGGTATTTATAGCTTTTCAAAAAGCTCGACACCTTCTCCGCTTGCCCTGACAAAGAGCCCTCGAGCAAGATACTGAACCCCAAATTGCTTCCAGTGGCAGGTTGGCATCTAGCATGGCAGCCTTTGCCCCTGATGTGTGAAGCGGTGAATGTGAGGTGTACTTTGTAAGGCCCTATGAGTGCTTTTAACAGTAGAAAAGTGCTTTAATGCAGTCCATTTACCATTTACTGCCTCTGAACCAGGGTTTGCCAAGTGGTGGGTTTGGATCCAAAAGGTGGGTCATGGAGAAGTTATGGGTGGGTCACAGACCTTGTAATTACTAAAGTCAGACCTTTAGAAATGCAACCAAATACAAATCAATCTATTACTTATGTAAGATATGTTTGCGTGTGTATGTATGTGGGTGGTGGGGGGTTTACTGAGTTGGTTTGAAATTTTGTGTCACAATTTACTGGAACTTGAGAGTCCGAGGGCCAATCCCCTTAAGAACCACTGTTCGGAACAAGTTATGTTGGAATAGACCCAAACCTCTGCAGTGTGTGGTGTTTTCTCCAGCAGAAAGATAATTAAGTAATTCTAGCAGGAGTTACCCATAACGAGTTGTTTCCTCTGGATGCAGTGACTCCAACCCTGGAGCTCTTCCTGGATCAGTTGGAGCTGTCTGCGGAAGTGCTTGAGGATTTTGGCATTTCCGTGGCTAAGGTAATCGCCACTCAATCACCACAGCAACACAAACTTTAAACAGCTTAACCAATGCTGTTTAACCAGAAAAAGTTACATTTACCCTTAGAGGGTCAATGAATCTTTTTTATTTCATATGGCAACCTGTCATCACTTATTTTGATATTTTGAAAACTGGAGTCTGAATCCACATAGCTTATGTTACCTTTCAATCATGTTTTTTGTGTGCTGCAGGTGTAGTACACACAAAGTTACCTAATCATATTTATTATAGGTGATAACAAATGTGATTATATATGTATTCCTGATATGTATCTTACAACCCCCTTTCATTTTCCTTTCCATTCTCTAATGGTGCAGATGTGGAAAATACTTTTTACCATCACTATCTTGTTAGGGAGTGTCAACTTAATCATATGTACTGCTTTTGTTTCTATCAATTTTTGGAAGCAAAACTACCAAAGCTGGCTTTAGTCCTTCTGTTTCCCTAGACCAGATTTAAATCACATTTTGTGAATAAAATACACTATATTACTAAGACTTCTCTACAGTGCTCCCCACAACTTTGGCATACACTACAGTAAGTCACCTATGCCAGAAGCTGGTTTTGACACCTACAGATCTTATTAATGTGGCACCAAAGACATTTTAAAACAATTATTAATTACAATAATGTTTTCAAAATCATTTTGGTTGTCCTTCAACTCGTAACAAGGTAAACAATACTTGCTGCATTTGCTCTGCGGCCCTCTATCGGCTTTAACGGCACTAGTTGAAGTTCGATCTGTAGTTCAAGAGAAACTACAATTGACTTGCCTTATGAGATGCTTTCGTTCCAATATAGAGGGTGCGATTTTCAAAACTCCTTGGTGCTGCTTTAAGGCTAACGGCCTGCCCACTCAGTCGGCAGAGTCAGATAATGATTACCTCAAAAATCAGGAAAAAAAAAAAATTACCAGTAGATATTAATCGCTTGTTAATGCATTTTTTCTTAGGTCAACTGTACAAAAGAAGACATTCCAAACTATTGTGGCCCTGAGAAGTTGTTGAAGAAGGTCTATTTGTTTCGGTTCGTAACTCACTCCCCCATCCTAAACTGTACACTTATACTAGTAGCCCATTGTTATGCCATTCTTTCGGGAATTTTTGCTCATGTTGAACATTTATTTCTGCTTTCTGCAGAGGCACTGAAATGTTCAGGAGCTTTGACACAGACACCGTGTTTGACGTCAATGCCATCGTGTCTCATGTGCTCTTGTAAGTTACGCCACAGATTCTCATGATGGTTTCATTCTCTCTAACTTTGTACTGAAATCCATTTGGTTTGTTGTAAGTTCCTGTTTGAATATTAGTCGACATCTTAGTCTATTGTTCTTGTGTCACTGTTGACTATTCATCTTCTCTCAGTCTAGTTCTAGAAATTTAAAAGGCCACATGATTTGCTTCAAAGCTTCACATGTTTGATAGTATTTGGGAAAGTTCACAAAACTATGCCAAAATACTGAAGTTGCACTGTCCGAAATGCCATACACCAAGCAAACAACATGGGAATATGTGTTCGTTTGACAAATTGTGTGTTTACCTTTAGTCATATGTGGAAATCAAAGCTCAGCTTGTTAAATTAGTATCGCAATTTTTTAAAATATAAGTGTACATTTGTTCAGATATACAACCTAATGAAATGATCTGACAACGATATATATCCCAGGTCATTAGCAGCGAGTAGAACAGCTGTGTACCAGTACCCAGTGTGTCCTGTAAATGTGTGTGTCCCATGCCTAGCTGTGTGTGCTCTGATGTGTCCCTCAGTGCAATGCTATTTGACGACGTGCGCTATGTCCACACCCCAGCTCATCTTATGAGCATTGAGAGGGCTGCCAAGGGCAAAATGGACATTGTCTTCGGTCACATCCAGGTCCTTGGGCTCCCCGGTAAAGTACACTTCCTCATTTGGCACTGAAAGGGAGGTGATTCACACTCAGGCCATCATCATCCTCCTTTCAATCCAATTTTCCTCCAATTTTTTAGCACATGTGTGCACCACTCATCTCTAATATCTCTGCATATGCGCACCACTCATCTCTAATATCTCTGCATATGCACACAACTTTGCTCTAATATCTCTTTACTTGGCACTGCCAGTTCTCCTTAAGCTAATCCAAAAAAAGATTCCAGACCAGTGGATGTATGGTTATATGGTCTCAGGTCTGGCGTATTGGAAAACGATCATAAACAATATGTAATATGTATAGTACTGAGCTTTTATTTATATTCTTTCTTTATATATTGTACACAGACTTGTTAATATCACTGTAAAATGTGACAGCGAAAAATATGAATTGGAAAAACTTGGAAAAAAAAAAATCTTAAAACGTAGCTGGCACACAAATAATATTTCCTTAGACAAAATGAAGGGCTAAGAGTATGTTAATGGTCATAATATCACTAATTTCTGTCAATTGTGTGTTGTAATTCAGAACACAGGGCCCTGATGGAGACAGCGTTTGTGTACAGAGCCAAGTTTCAGTTTGTCTTGACCACTGGGGGTCATGTTCTCTATCACATGGGGTGAGTGGGAGTCCTGCATCAGGCCCCTTGCATATCAATATTGTTTATATTAGTTTATTCTTAGATATCGATATTTCTAGTATACGTCATTTCATTCTTGCATGGCAATATTACTGGTGTACATAATTTTATACTTACATGTCGACATTACATAATTTCATTTTTAGATATCTACATTGGTAGTATAATTTTTAAATAATATTACAAGTATACATAATTTTATTCTAACATGCTATATATTACGGCTGGTGGTGATGCAGGTGTTAGAGGTGCCGTTTGGCGACCAGAGGCTCCGTCGCAGTGGCCTTGGGCAACATAAACTAAATCCCAAATTGCTTTCGGTAAAAAGTAAAATTTTCCTCTTCAACTCTTCAAAGAGCCTCCTAGTCAGATGATTGCCAGCTTGCGCTTTTCCTGGGTCGTTCGCCTCCCAATCTGAGGTAGCCTGTATTGTGAAGTCGTGGGTTTAAGCTCTGGGCTGGATTAGTGCAAGATTATTGACCTCTGTTACAAAAGCATTGTGTAAACCAGAATTCTGCTTTTTGTGATTTTTATCAATAATAATAATAAACAAACACACACACAAACATACTTAGTAATGCACACTCTCACTAACACACATACACTCACAAACATACACATGCTCCCTAACTCTCGCATGACACATACACATACACACAGACACACACATACTCATGACCACACACATAGAACAGTGCCAGATTCCCAGATTCCGATAGACTTGGCACCCTGTCAAGGCGATAGGGATTCCCAGCTCCCGGCCTTCTGTAGTAGTTCCTGCAGGGAAGACAAATGAAACACCTTGGTTCCTGTTTACTAACAACTGCATGCGGTGTGCCGTGTGTGTGTAAGCGAGAACACTGAGAGACGCGGGAGATGAGTCCAATGCTCAGCATGCTCTCCCAAGGGAGGCCGAGGGAGCAGCATCACCTGTGGAGACACACGGGAGTGATTGCTTCGGAAACAGACAGGCGAGACGAGCAGAGTGTGTGTCATTAAACAGAGGAGACAGGAGAGGAGAAGAGCAGAGTGTCTGTTTTTAAACAGTGCAGAGAGGAGTGTGTGTTCTCAAATAGAGGAGACGTGAGAGGAGAAGAGAGGAGCGTACTGTGTGTTATTAATAAGAGGAGACGGAAGAGGAGAGGAACAGAGTGTGTTTTATTAAACAGAGGAAACAGAAGAGGAGAGGAATGGAGTGTGTGTTATTAAAAAGAGGAGGTGGAAGAGGAGGGGAGTGGAGTGTGTGTTATTCTTCAAGGATTCCCAACAAAACGGCCTCATTTACATGTTGCGTGTTGCATGTAAAAGATGAAACCGAACTCCCGAGAGGAATCCAGACGGAGAGGATGCGAACTAACAGGCTTCGTTAGCCCCAAGGGTGACGCAAGATCATTTATCATCCAGACACCCAGCCGTCTCAGTGGAATGCACCCGGCTGCTACGAGGAAATGGGGCCCGACACAGTGAGCCCTCCTTAGGCTGCTACCGAGCTGCTGTTCTGCATTCTTTCTCCTCCAAGCAAGTCTAGCCCTCGTTCAACACCGCTACAGGAGGACAGCAGCCACCAAGCCTCCGAACCACAGCTGAGGGCATTGGGCTGACCCCCGCCCCCCCCCACACAGACACACACACACCACACCCAACTGGGACAAACATAACAACAAAGCAGTCATGCTGATTAGGATACTGACAGACTCTGATAGCTGCTACAGCTGCTGATAGTTGTGTACACACACAAATGATGCGGTTTGATAAGGGTGATCGCTGTTGAAGGCAGTTTGGTGAGTGATAAAAAAACGTGTATGTCAGGGAAGATTAAAATGCATATCTACATTTATTTTATATACTCTAATTGCTGGCTAATGCATTTTAATATTCCCTGACATACACGTTTTTGTAGTCTATTATGGTAAAACCAAGGACTTACATTTTGTTAACAGAAAATGTTAACAGAAGACAGTAACAGCAAATTCAAGTTTTTAGAATTTATGCTCACTTGCTCTGTTTCTTCATATCTCTCTCCCTTTCTATCTCTTGCTCCCTTTCTTGCTCTAACTCTCTCCTTCTCTCTCTCTCACTCCTCTTCCTCTCTCTCTTTCTCTCTTTCTCTTTCCCCCTCTTACTTCACCTCTCTCTCTCCCTCCCTCCCTCCCTCCCTCTCTCTCTCTCTCTCTCTATCTTTCTCTCTTTTTCTATCTCTCTCTCTCTCTTCCTCTCTCTACTCTCTCTGCAGTGTGGATGACCCTGCGTCTCTGCGTGCTGGTCTGTGGTTCCTCCACTGTAAGGCAGTGAGTCGTGTGTCGGATCCCTGCGTTCACACGGCCATGAGACGACCCTTCACCACCACCAACACTCACACCTTCCTACAGCTCATGGAGGCCCCACTGCTGGTAAGGCTGCAGTCTTCCTCAGTCTTCCTTCCACTGTTCACACACAGGACACACACCACACGGCCTGTCTCAAACACAAGGCAAGGCAAGGGAATCTTATCTATAAAGCGCATTTCATACACAAAGGCAACTCAATGTGCTGTACAGATAAAACAGAGATTGCACTAATAACAGCACAAATTAAAATTTGAAAATTACAATTTACAAGTGCTCAAAAATATGTGTTAAAATAATCATTAAAATCATAATTAATAATAAAACCAAAAATAAGTAAATAAATAAATAAAACTAGAATAAATAAATAAAAAATCAAATAAAAAAAAAAATAAATAAATAAATAAAATTTGGTGGCATTAGGAGTAAGTTGTCATAGAATTATTTGGTCTTAAGTCTGGATTTAAAACTGTCAACAGTAGGTGCATTTTTTATATTCTCTGGAAATTGGTTCCATAGCTTCACAGCATGGTAGGAGAAAGCTGTTTCACCAGTTTTTGTTCTGACAGTGGGTCTGATCAACAAATTCTTTTCCACAGATCTTAGAGACCTTAGTGGAGTTGATTTCTGACACATGTCTAAAATATAAACAGGTCCTTTGCCATTCATAGATTTAAATAAAAGTAATATGGTAAATTCTTTTTGTTTTTGTAAGGACCCTAGAAGCTGCATTTTGAATGAGTTGAAGGGGCTTAATGGTCTTTTTGGGTAGGCCTGTTAAGAGGCCATTGCAGGAGTCAACTCTGCTTGAAATGAAGGCATGAATAAGTTTTTCAAGGTCCTTACTTG
>JAGFZM010003841.1:0-15117 GCA_017657215.1 Limnothrissa miodon
ACATTCATGCACACTTACAGCCAAACACACACACACACACACACACACACACACACACAAAGACTGGTACACACAATGAGCCAGTGCCAACTCACCCCTTGTTTGAGTCCATCATTGGCCTGGTCCGCCACCTCTGACACAATCACTAGGGCAGCTGATGGCAGGAGGAGAATGGGAGGAAAAGGGTTAAAGTGCAGTTAATACGCACACACAGAAAAACACAATGTTCTGAGACGGCTGCGCCTGGGCCGCGGCCTGATAAACATCTGACTGTACAACACCTCCTATGAACACAGGCACAGGCCGCTCTGTGTAAATTGTTTTGTGATTGTGATTTAACCTCAACTGCTCACGGAAAAAAAGAGACCATAGACTGTGTCAGTGGGCCAGAGCTGTAGCCTACCTTGAGTGTCTTCATATTCTTTGGAGTCCGGTGAGAGATTGTTTAGGTAGTCTGAGGAGAGAAAGAGAGAGAAAAAAACTAAATGAAGAGGAAATCAGGAATAAAAGAATCTATATATGGCAATTCAACAAAATTAAACAGTCAACTTCATGTTAACCAGCTCAAATGTTAACAATGCTTTAGAAGCATATCAATCCAGCCAGCCATTTCTTGCTAGAGATTCACAAACAATGTTGTATCTCCCAATATTACAATGTACATTACGTATGCATTCAACACAAATTGACTTACTATTTACTATATTCCCTGTATTTCTGGGAATGCACATATTTCCCTGCGCATACTTAAGAATATAAATGTTACCAGTGAAATTGGCAGAGAGCCTTGTCTACAGTGCATTATTGCACAGGCCTTTGCTGACCTGTGAGGAGCATGCGGTATTGTAGCACTCGAACTATGACCTGCAGCAGCTGATGCTTCAGGGGTACCTGAACACCCCCACCATTCTCCACCTGCTCAGAGCACATGTACACACACACACACACACACACACACACACACACACACACAAAAGTGTCAATGTAATCCTTTTTGTAGTATATGTCACACGTGCACACACACACACACACACACACACACACACACACACACACACAAAGGCACAAATACTGCAATAGACATGAAAAACCCACAGGAACAAGCTGCATTTGTAAACAGGAAAGGTGATGACCCAGAGTCACCTTGAGCACCATTATGCTCCTCAATGTCATAGAAGAAAAACAGAAGGGTGAGAAGATAACCTTGGAAGGCTATTAAGAATACCTGCCCCCCCCCTCCCCATCACCTCCACAGCCCAGCGTTCTCACCAGTTCCCCATCATACGTCTCTGCCCCCCAGTTATATAATTTCACAAAGAAAGAGAGTGAAATGAATTGCATTAAAAACACTGCATTAAGAAGAAGAAAGAAAGAAGGGTAAAAAAAATCAATCTGCTGCTAATTGAGTTTGACAAGACTTTATTCAAGGTGGTGGAGACCTGCAGCTGTGGAGCAGCCCAGCGAGGGTGATAACAGGACACTGAGATAACCAGGGCCGTCCCACACTGGACACAAAGACAGATGGACAGAGACGGAGTGAGATGGAGGGGGAGCGAAGGAAGGAAGAGAAAGACTGGTAAAAAGAGGGAGACAGTCTAATGGGGAGGAGGGGAGAGAAAGATAGAAAGAGAGAGAGAGAGAGAGAGGGGGGAAAGATGGAAGAAGGAGGGGAGGGAGAGAGGGAGGGAGGGAGGGAGACTCCTTTCTCGTGCCAGCAGGATACAGCTCTGTGGGGGAGCCTGAATCTCTCCATCTCTCCTCTTCTCACCTCCTCCTCCCTCATTAGCCTCCTAGATTGACTGAAAGGGCCCCATTTAGAGAGGAACACTAATAGCCCCATAATGCGTTTATTGCCACACACACACACAAACACACACACATGCGCGCACACACACACACACACACATTGTCACACTTAAAGGAGAAGTCCGGTGTGACTTGGACCTGGACTGGAAGATGTTACCGAGTACAAACATATATCCAATGCTCACCTCCGTTCACCCCCAGCATTCCGCATTAAACTGTTTTTAGCCAAAGCTTTTATTAACCTTACACTGCTAGCTATAGGGGCATAGCTTTGCCTATGCAGCTAAATCGCTATTTTTACACCATTAACAAGGTTCAAAGTTACCCCACACTTCACTAGTAGACTTCTGAGGGCCCTGACATTTAAAACCAGACAATGAGAACTTTGAAAGTGTACAGGTACTTTATTAAAAAGACAGTTTATAAAGACAGTATCTTCTAAGAATTTCCCGGTCGCCACCATCTTGAAATTAAATCATAAGTCGATTGACGAGCTACAACCTTATAAATGTCTGGTCAAACTCTTTTAAGTTTCATCATTTGTTGGTGCTTTAGTGCTCATGTAGACAGTCACCATCAAAGTTCTCATTGTCTTGTTTTAAATGCCAGGCCCTCAGAAGTCTACCAATTCAGTGTGGAGTTACTTTGAACCTTGTTAATGGGGTAAAAATAGCGATTTATCTGCATAGGCAAAGCTGTGCCCCTATACTGTAGCTAGCAGTGTAAGGTTAATGAAAGCTTCGCCTAAAAACGGTTTAATGCGGAATGCTGGGGGTGAACGGAGGTGAGCATTGGATATATGTTTGTACTCGGTAACATCTTCCAGTACAGTCCAGGTCCAGGTCACACCGGTCTTCTCCTTTAAGACATACATATAAAATAGACTGAAATACTTGCCGTTGACAAAATACTTGCAATAGTACACACTGTTTTCAAAAGGACAAGTGTGATGAAAGATTCACATGTGACATGCATGCACACACACACACAAACACACACACACACACTACAAAAAGCCATTCTGTCACCTCAAGGCCAAATGTAGCCTTTAGACTGTCTGGACTCAACACTCGAAACAATCCAAGAGTCTTCCCAGCTGGGGACATGACATAACAACCCTCCTGCAAGCCAGCCTGCTCATGGTCACACACAGCAGAAGTCCCTTAAGACCTCTTTCTAACACTCTCCTTTTCTGCTTTTCCTGTCTTTTTAGGCACACACACACACACACACACACACACACACACAAGCTCTCGATCTCTGTCTTTGTCTTTGTTTTAGTGTCCTTGCTGAGGTGCACACTTATTTAGGCGGCTCATTCCTCTGCATTATTTCAGCCATGGTTTGATCTCTGCTTGTGTGCCAGGCCATGGCTGTATATATCCTTGTGTACAGATCCTAGTGCCAAGTGTCTGTAGTGGCACTCAGTGATTACTGATTTACACACTTCCAAAACAATGAGCTGATCACACTGTTTAAAACCCCACACAACACCGGGGTGGGGCAGATGGGGTGTTGGCGCAGCGGACAGCTTCTCTGGGTGCTAAATTGTAATCCGATTGACATTTGTGCTGAGGAAGACACTTGGCTGTGCGCAATACTTGGGCTCACTCACTCTCTCCCTCCAAACATACACACAAACATGCACACACACACACACACACCAACACTTATCTGGGAGAAGACAAGCTGTCGGCTGGCACACGGAGGGACAAGGCAGCCCTAACAAATCACAGTCACGTTCAGCTGAGTCTCCGTCTGTGTGCTGTGGTGTGGTGTGGAGAAGAGTGGGGAGGAGCAGCGTGCCCCTTTAATTGGTGGGGGGTTGTAGGAGGAGGCTGCTCCACTAATTAGCTTTTCTCTGCCTCATTGCCCCTGTGCCAGATTTGGCTCCCTTACCAGCTTGTTCTCACTTTATCTTGTGCCGTACACCTGCAGAACTTGCGAAAAGAGTATACACACACACACACAAGACAAGCACTACACACACTCTCCCACCTTCCACATTTTGTGTAACTGATGCCCCACAACTCTCTAAAGTCAGCACATGTTCAGAAATAAAGGCATAAAAGCATCTTTTCATGAGACTTTTTGACACAATTACACACCTACACACAACATACAGTAGAAATACACACATACTGCCTCAATAGTAACAAACAAATAACAACAAAACCTGAAGCGGCTATGCTATGATTTTCTACTCTCTCTCTCTGTTTCTTTCTTTCTCTCGTCCCATGCACACGTGCTGTGTAAACAGAATAAACAGTGCTGGGGTTGAGGACGCTTTAATCCTATCAGGATCCAGCTGTGATCTGATCATCCACCGGAGCCTCTTCATCTCTGCCACCCACACCTCTGCAATGAAATTACACTTCAGCTACAGTGCAATGCCAAATAAATAGCCTCCCTCACACTACAACACTCTAGCATGTGGACACACACCAGCATGCACACACACACTTACACACACATACAGACACACACACACACTTACACACACATACAGACACACACACACACACACACAATAGATGCCAGTAATGGAGGGAGGGGGTTAAACAAAAAGATAAGCATGCTGCTCTAAAGTGTAATCACATTGACTTGGTCCAGAGGGTTTCAATGTTTCAACAAAAAAAACCCTGTTCATATGAAGCTCAATATTGCATGGGCTTATAAGGGTGCTTCCACACTGGGTCCGTTTAACTGGACCGGACCCGAGTCCGGTTACTGCCCCAGACCCCTACCGCAGTATGTCTTTGTTCACATTAAACGTTTGTCTCCGCACCCTGGTCTGTTTATGTCATAAGCAGACACAAGCTTCCAGAATATCTTGCGTCAAAACGATGACAAAAAGTAAAGATTCTTTACATTCTTTAGAATGTTTGCTTAGCAACCTACTTCAGTGTTCTAGCGAACCGTACCCCAAACCACCTCTTTCAGGCGGACTCGGGTCCGGTCCCAGGTCCGCACCCAGGTTCGGTAGGGTACGGGACCTAGTGCACCCTAAGTGGCCCCCCAGTCAGATCAGGGTATTAAGGGATGCTCTACTGGCGCGGTTACCTCTTGAAGCTGCACTGGAATCAGTGAAAAAGATTCTCTTTAGCGGGGACTTCAAAAGCTGATGATTACAGTGGGGAGGACTGTGTGAGCGAGAGGCTGGCCAGGGGGTGATTGATGTGTAGGGATGAGTGTAATGCAGAGCTGGGCTGGGTGGGGGTGTGGTGGAGTGTGGGGCCGGGGCTGGTGGTGCTAGCAATGACTGCTAGCTCACTTATTCAGCTCTGACCTTTGAGCTCCTCTTCTCTGGCTGACACTTTCATCCCTTTCATTACTGTAAGGGTCACTCCCCACTCGCCCCAACAATCTTCCCCCAGTTCACTCCATAAATCAACCGCGGGTCCCCCCTCATATGTGTCTGGAGGGATATGGGTGCATGTGTGTGAGAGTGGGTGTGTAGGTAGAGGTGTGTCCATATGTGTGCATTTTCATTTTTGTAAATGTTGAACTTTACGGGTCAGGAGAACAGATTGTGCTGGAAAGTGTTTGTGTGTGTGTATGTGTGTGTGTGTGTGTTGCCGTGTGTGTGTGTGTGTATTTTTAGGCGAATGTCTGTGTTTTCCCACATGAATAACAAATAAATATCTCATTTGTGATTTGGGACTATATATGTAACTCTCTTTCACTCTCACTTGATACAGACTCAATAAGTCCAGCACGCAATATAGCATGTTAGCCTTATAGCCTAGTATTCACTAATGTAATCTTACTAGGAGAAAAGAGGCAGCCAAAGGCCAAAAAGGACAAGCAGATGCGTCCTGGGGAATTTAAAGAATGTGCTCTGTATTCAGTGGATCCTCCTGAAGAGACAGTCTTGAGCAGACATGTAGGCCATCTGGGCGTCGGGCTAGGCCTTGAAACATACGGCTGAGCAGGGATACATAGCCAAGAGTTATTCCATTGTGGGGAAACACTCCTGGAAAAGTGACTTTGGCTCATTGCTACTGACACATGAACAAAAGCTGGTGCTAGTAACTTACAAGGGGATCTGACAACACAGCAGTCTGGGTAGAACCAAGGTGAGAAATTGTGTGTGTGTGTGTGTGTGTGTATGTGTGTCTGTTGCTGTGTGTATGTGTGTATTGTATGATGAGGGGCATCAAGGCCAAATCAGCTGTTTCCACACACCAGGCTTTCACCATTCATTCCCCGAGTTCCTTGGTGAAGCCAGAGCTGCACTGGAGCAATGGTGAGTACCAGATGTTAATGAATATTTATGATCCCACACAGTTGGCCCCTTGTCGGATTGAGAATCTAACTGCGTCTGAAACACGCAAGTCAGTGTGGCAACCAATCGGCTTTAGATTAAAAGACAAAAAAACGGGCTGGGGGATAGTTCACTCATAAATATGCATGAACAACTGAAACGGTGGGTGGCCCTGTCCCCCATCCTGGTGTATGTGTGTGTGGGGAGGGCGGTAATGATCTAATGAGCGGTAAACACCGCACAAAGAGCAGGTGGATTTCTTTTCAACAGAGAGCACGGAAAAAGGTCAGAGATTGCAAGCAATGTGTTGCATCACAAAGCCCCCCCCCCCCCCCCCGCCCATTGGTGGAAAGAAAGCAGCCCACCCCCCCTCAGAGGGGAACTGACTTCATTATCAGATGAGCGCGTCTGCAGAGGTCCTCGAATATGAGGTGACCTCAGCCGGACCAGATCAACAGCCATTGATTCATCTCTGCGGGGACTCGGAGGCCTGAGTGGATATGGGAAATCCATACAGTGCATCTCTATTGTTTTCTCCTTAGGCCCAGTCCCCCAGCGTCTGCCACGTGCTCACCACTGAGGCAGCGGCTCATTCAAAGCCCCAAAACCACCTCTTGTAATCATCAATGTGATCACTGTGCCAGGAAAACAACACCTCTTTGAAGCGTACATTATATACCAGATACACAAGATAACCACAGAAATATGATCTATGAACTATGATCACAATTTCCAAAACAATGGCTCTTTAATCTAGTATCTACTAAACAAAAACATTCATTTTACTTTTGTTTTTTACAGTATAAAAAAAAAACATTTGAATAAAAACAGTTAGTAAGGATCACAAGTTACACAGTATTTTCAGAAAGGACTTTCTTATTAGCACGCACTGTTCTGGTTTCCCACCTGATACTGGGTGACGATGTCGGAGAAGGCCGGGTGCTGGTGGCAGCTCTCCTCTAGTTGGGCCATGCGGCGGTCATAGTTGGAGATGTAGCCGCTAAACACGGAGAACTCGGCGCTGCGAGTCAAGATGACGTCTACCACCTGCTGACTCTCCTCCCTATGTGAGGGACACACACAGTAGTCAGTGGTACCGTGCACAGAGAACCAACAGGCAGCAGTTTGCTACATTTAATCCAGCATTCAAACAAACAGAACTAGAAGCTTCAGTCCAAGTGTTGGGTGTTCCAATGCATCCGATGCATTGGATGCATTGAGTGTTTAAAGTGCTTCAAAGGTAATACTAACATGACTTTCACCTCAACAAGGTTGTTACCAATTATAAAAATCTAATTGTTTAGTTAATATATCAATGCATAACATTTGTTTTTCATATTTCTGTATTCTAGAAATAGACATTGTGTGCATATACTGCTTTAGCCAGTGATATACCGTACAAATCTATCTTGGCTGTGCTATTGACATCTGCGATGCATACATTTGATGTGTTAAAATTTGTTGGAAATTAGAATATGTTATTGCTGTTATTTACTCAGAGTGTGAAGTATTTACATTACTGGAGGCTACTCTATATAGCTATAAGATATATGCCATCTCTAAGATATATGCCATTTGATTACATTAGATGAGATGGGACCACTGTGCAGAAACATGGCAACACATTGGTGCTAATCCTGCCAATATTAGAACGGTCTCAGTCCGTTAACTGTATATCTAATTTAATTAAGGTGATAAAAAAGTGTCCCTGTGAGCTTCCATCTGTCAGCAGTATGTTTAAGTTATCCTAATGGAACCATACAAAAGCAATAGCCACCAAACAGCACTGAGTGCAAAACATACCTCATATCTCACTTTATATGTTTATAGCTCATATTGTGTGACAGGGTAATATATGAGATGACTAAAATGTGCGCATGCATGGGACTCGCTTGAATATCAAGCAGCTGTGCCAGCGTCCACACACATTTACGGTACATGTTATTGCTCGATGGCGTATTGATTGTGAATGTGACACACTGGGCTCACCATTGGCGGATGCGTTTCTCCAGCTCGGCCAGGATGCTGCAGTGCAGCTGGTAGATGTCAGGGAGGGGCCCCAGCATCTCTCCCAGGGCGTCCTCATCCAGAGCAGGCTCCCCATCCTCCCCCTCTGCTGCGGCCACAGCTTCCCTGAAGTCCTGTGGACATGACAGACAGGGAGGCATTGGCTCGCTCAGCATCACTATATCTCTCCCAATCACACATACTGCAGCACTCTCCTGACCTGTCCAAGTCACCCCTCTACACACACACACCCATATTGATTCATACCACTGATTGCTTCAATATAAATCTATCCAAAATCGTTGTCCACCAAAGCTTAGGCTCCTGGACAGGCCTACAGAAGTGTCCCATCAACATTGTTCTTTTGAGCAAAAATGCCCTGAGGTTAATACATGGTGTGGCTTAAATTTGAGAAATGACTGTAATAAGGCATTCTCTGGCACTTGTGCACCCCCTTCAGAATCACTGCCTCAGCACAAACCTGTCTTGACCTTTCCTCTACTGCAGAATGCTGGCCAGCGTCACTGTGGCATAACATGCAACCCCACCCAGACAGTGTCTGACTTGCTGCAGTGCATCCTTCACCTGCCCTGACGTCTCCACCCTGCACCATAGCAGCCATTGAGATCCTGCATTATCAAAAGAGGACTCATCTCATGACCCTATGTGGTGTTGTCAACATACGGCTTTGTCAATCTCTGCCTTTGCTGAAATGAGTCAGGGTTGAACTATACCGTAGATGCCAGTGTAGTGTCAGTGTCTGTAACACCTCTCCCTTTTCACAGGGAGTTTTGGCCATTACGCTCCTCTCCCTCTGACCTATTCCACTCCCACTGGGCTCTTCATTTCTCTTCCTCTCCATCCCCACTGCGCTCTGTGACACCAGTCCTCATTAGGGCGCTATTGGGTCGCACAGGTGCAGACACCAGACAGACAGACACCAGAGAGACAGACAGAGAGGCTCAAAGGTGGTGTGGTCGTGTTAACAACAAACAACAGCTGCGTGTGTTCAAGACAGACTCTTCGGTTTTGTTTTGTTATTTTGTTTTTCTCTGTGAAGAATTGTTGATATTTGAACTCAGTGCCAGTTACCGTACATCATACCCCTCCATTCCATGCGCCTTAATGACAGGTTGGAAATGCATACAGCTCAGCTCATCCACAGTTTTTTGGGTTGCAAACATAGAATAGAGAACTAAAGCACAGGAATGGCTGCAAAAACAAGAGCTCTTTAAAGCAAATAAGACTCTCTGAGCCACTGATTATGTATTCAAAATATAAATGCTTTTTTAAAAGTAGAATGGCTAATGTGATTGAATGGGTACATTCCTATGATGTCCTAGCCTGGGCCCGCCCCTACCTCCTGTGACGCTACATTCAATTTTGCAAGCAAATCAGTCTGGCCAGGCTGCCGTTTTAGAGGAATTATTTTTCCCAAATCTGTGGGCACCAATGAGAAACGAGCTTACGCATACGTCATTGGAATGAGTGGTCTGATTGGTTGTAGATTTGTCAAGTAGTATACAGAGGCATCTGATGGACGCAGGTTAAGCCCGCCTCCTAGAAGACGTTTAGTAATATAGGATGGCCAGACTAAGCTCCCATGAGCTTTGTCGCGCAAGCCAGGCTAATGATGTCCTTGACTGGATTATTCATGTAAGCAATTTCAGTTTTCAGTTTCAGAGTTAAAAATGACTTTGTTTGCTTTTGGGTGAAAAGATCAAGTCAATTCAAGGTCAAGTTTATGAATTAGTTTGAGGCACAGAACTGGTCTCAGGCATCTCTCTGGATAGAGATTTCTGAAAACACCATTAATAACCCAAAGCCTTGATGTGTCAGCCAGGACAGTGTGTTTGAACCTGATCAATTTCACTTTTCTGAGCCGGCTGACATAAAAACGTATCCTGACATGGGCTCCACACTGAAAGGTAATCCTCTGACACCCCACCTTGGGATCGCGCATTAATCAATCGCCATCGATTTCAACTGAGTCACAATTTGTCACTGCTTGTGTGAATCATCCTCTCTACTTTATGGCTCTCTGTGCATCCCCCATAGGGACAAGATGGTTGTCTGGTTGCCTGGTGTCTCTGCTTGACTGCTGGGAAATATATAAAGTGGGATCTGAGTGTAACTGTGGCCTAGATGGCCAACACCATATTTCACCTGTGTGAGGGTAATCCTAATTATACCATTGGTTAGTCCTTCTGTCTCGGCACAGAGGTAAAAGTAAACTCTCCTAGCTCTGCTGGGACACATTCACTGGCAGGGACGCAGATAAGGATGAAGGGGGAAGCCTGCAATGTGGGTAGCACGATAAAAAAATTTATGCATTCGTTAAAAAGTTCTGCGTTTGTTCACATTGTGCTGAAACACACAACAATTTTGTTTCCTGTGATAAAACAGGTGATTTCAGATATGTGATGAGATTTGAGATAAGATTTGTGTTGAGATTTGTGGTGATCAGTGTGTTGGCTAATCTTGATCTGGCTAAAGCGCTAGGTCTTGATAAAGGCTGAACATCGTTTGTGAGGAAGAGGGAAAATAAACGGGTTGGAGGACTGCATGTACAGCCCTGTTATTGCAAGAGTCCTGCTGCTGGACAACAACAAAAAGCATAACTTCACTTCCCATTTGGGGACAGGGTCTGGAAATTCTCTGTATTTTTGTTATTCCGTATCAAACAATGGAACAATAGCCTGTGTGTTTTCTCCTGAACTGCTCTGCCGGTGGTCTGCTTTCCTCACTGTGCACGCAATGAGAGAGAGAGAGAAGAGAGAGAGAGAGAGAGAGGGGAAAAAGACACTGAATAAAAAGTATGCCGAGAAAGAAAGAGAGAGAGGGGGTGGGGAGAGGGGGAGAGGGAGTTCAGCACAGAAATGCTGAGAAAGCAATCAATTGAGGTCCATAGTGTTTGTGCCATTATCAGATAATGGGCCTCTCCTTCCAGGGGTGTGAGCTGCTCTTACAGTGTCCTGTATCTATCTCTATAAGCGATTACTGTAGCAACTAGTGTTGTTTGGCCAGTGATTAATATCAGCCTGAGAACGGCCTCCACCGGCCCCGGCCATGTATGACACACGCTGAGGAGAGGGCATATCACTGATTTAATGACATCATCGGCTTAACATGGCTCGTGATTAATGGAATCCATTTCTTTACACACTACTTCTAATTGAGTGATACTATATAAATGTGTATTCCAAATTAATATCATGAAAAGAAACATATTTGGGTTTCCAGCATGGAAAAACACATTTTCATGAAGCAATCTGACAAGCTCATGTATTCTACTAATGAGTTGTAACTGCAGCAATTTACTTGCTGTCTTATGGTTATGGTTATATGAGGTTCATTGTATAGAAAAGTATGTTGGTTTGTAAAAAAAAGTATGTAAGTTTATGAGGTAATAAATTCTTGTGCCTTAATAATATAGTCACGGTACGATAATAACTTCACGCCTCGTATTACATTAGCATTCTTTAGTGTTAGAATGTGCAAATTCCATTGACCACAGCCTTTTTCATATTCAAATGAGCCAATTACACCAGGGTGTACAAACTAGAAGTCATCTGAGGCCACGCACCTTGCTCAAGGATATTCCCTTTCGTGCAAATTATGCCATAATTTACGTTCAACTTTGCACTGCTCAAATTACTGTGCAAATTTTGTGATTGAGGAACGAGACGACGTATAAAGGAAATCCCCTGTGAAGGTCACTCTCTGGCAGCAGAGGTGACACTGACTCTCCCCTCTGTGTGTGTGTGTGTGTGTGTGTGTGTGTGTGTGTGTGTGTGTCACCCATCAGATCGGTCACTCATCTTGAGAATACACACACCTCCCTGAGGACTCCATACAAGATACATGTTTTGACACTCGGGAACACAGAACTAATGAAAACAAATGCAAATGAAAAAAAATGCTGCCCTGACATTTCTAAAGTATTAGCACTCGCCAGCAAATACAACCCAAACACAGACTGCCCTGTGGGAACCGTTATAATTGCATGTTTTTACATACTGTACTGTCATTTCAAGGTGCCTTACATTTGTAGAGCAAACCTTCCACCCCCCAGGTGATTCGTAATATTTCAAACCTAACTGGGTTCACAAAGGACACTGGGACACTCACCATGTAAACAAAATGAGACCTCAGCCATATGCACATAAGAAGGTACATCAATACGAGACACATATCTGGCTCAGATGCATGGAGAGGACCCATTTATCAAATCAAATTTTTGTGCTACCTCATCTATGTTAATCTATGGGGAACTTTATGATTGAGAGGTATAAGCCCTAGCGTCCAGTTGACCTTTCCCGTTGTCGCATGTCTGCACGTCAGCTGGCCTCCTGACATAATCCCAGAGCTAGCAGACTCACTGAGGATGCTCAGTACTATGGCATGGTGCGTGTGCTCTGCGTCACACACTGACACAGACCTGCTGCAAACTGATGCTGTCACGCTGAGGAAGTCCATTCACTGTAAAAACACTGATAAACCTGTGCTTGAACTTCATTTCTTTTCTTTTGGAGGGGTAGGACTAAGGGGGAATAATTTCTCTCACTTATAAGAACAAATTGGAGCCAGTGGAAGAAAGGTCAAAACATCATCATTATACACAGCCAAGAGATGTTTAAAGCTTAATTCTCTTACCTCTTCAATATGTTTCAGAGCTATTACATGTCTGTAAGGATTAAAAAATAAACAAACATTAAACACCTTAAACATTAAACATCAAAAGCCTTGACGGAGAAATCTGGTGTGTATCAGTCAATAGTCCTTTTGTTCAAGGTCACTGAATGCTGTCAGTAAGAAGTAGAACCAGAGCCTGTTAACAATTCTGTTTATGTTGTGTCAAATATTGTGTAAAATATTTCTCATTCCTGCTGACGACTTCTGATGACCCCAAACAACAGGACTATATATGGATTCACACCGGATTTCTCCTTTAACTTTATGGGTAAAACTATGTCCATTTTTAGCTCATTACGCAATGCTAAAAAGATGCCACCAAATGCCACTAGATGCCTAAAATCTTCTGCAAGACCATCACTTTCCCTCAATTTGGGCTACTTACATAGTTACCAGGCAACATGTCAATTTGTTTTGGACGTTTACACTACTGTGTATGAAAATATTGTTCAGTGAAGCACTTCCAAATTCAATATCTGGGTGCAACGTTGATGTAATTGGCTGTCAGTTACTGTTGCACTGAATGCTATTGTGTGAATTAGTGGCGACAGTGATGAAGACAAGTCATGCTGCAAGAGGCTGAGTCCTGAATTCGTTAAAGCAGACACTTACTCCCTCTCCGAGTCCAGCAGCTCCTTGGCCACGTAGAAGGCTCGGGATCGCCCATCAATCTGAGTGACAGGAAGAGAAGCAGTGGGAGATGAATGCACAGGCGCAGCGTTTAAAAGGGTTTCGGTTTCAGCGACAAGGCTTGGCCACACACTGAACAGTCACGGCTATCCTGGAGGGGAGTTTTTTTTCCTCTCTCCTTCTCTCTCTCATCCTCTCTCTCCCTCTCCCCATTTCAGATTTGGCTGTCAAAACAAGACTGATCATTTCATTAAAGCAGAACATCAACGTGAAAGCTTTTCGCAAATGCACAGTTTAAAATTCAGATGCATTATGTATGAGCGGTTCTGGGTTTTTTCAGGCAACAACAAAGCGCCCATTGATTTGCACGCTAATCACTAGCCTCTGCACTGGCAGGATGTATATATTGGGTGGTTTGGGGCTGTTTGTTTGGGTCCCTTGGCCATTGCAGTGTCTCCATTTCCAATTCACAAACTTTTTGAAATGGATCATAAATGGCATTCAGATGCAGAGTCTGAGCTAGAGTGGCTTTGTTGAAATGAGAACACCTTTATGGAACCTGGAAGTATTTCTTGTTTTTCTCTCTCTCCAAGTTAAGAGGAAGATGAAGAGGAAAGAACAACATGAAAAGAGGATGAGTAATGGAATGAAATAATGAAAGTGAGAAAAAAGAGAGAAAAAAGAAGAAAAAGACTGAAGAATGAAGAGGTGGGAGAAAGAGAAAAAAGCGAAGGAAAATATAGACTGATATATTCAGTGTGTCTATTTGCACCTCATGTACAAATAGACAATATAGAAGTAAATAATACATAAATTACTTATACCAACAATAACAAACACATTTGCGCATGCATAAAAACTCTGCGAATGTCTGTCAGTGAAATAGGCTATGTAAGAATATTCTTAATAACATTGGCAATGGAAAAAGGTGTTTTATTTATTTTTATTTGTTATTGTATTCATCAATAAGTGAATGAATACAATACATTATTTATTAGTATTGCAACATTGACAGAAATGGTAAATTGTTGTTTAGCAGCCTACAATTGTTGTTTAGCAGCCTACAAAAGCAAAACAAACTTGCAACAGACTTTCAGGAGTAGTGTAGTATCTGTGTAAACTAATTGGATGGGTTTATATTACAATATAAAATATAAAAATTTTCACAGGTTTGAGTAAAGAACTACAGGTAATAATAGTGTAATTCAGCACTGCTGACAGACTTTGGCGATAACGCACACTGTTCGCGTGCTTAGAAGACTCTTAAAGGAATTATCCGGAGTGAAACAACACGTAGCTCTGTTGATTCACGTTGCTAAGTGCTATCCATAGGTATAAGAAAGACAGATTTTCATGCACGGTAGACCGAGTAACGAAACGGCAGCCAGCGCTAACTGATTAGGGCATGTCAGTTTCGTTTTCATATGCCCAATGTGCTTAGCGTTAGCGGCCAGTTCGTGAATTCGGTCTACGTTGTACCTACTGCTGTCATTCTGATACCTATAGACACCATTTGACAGCCTCAGTCAACAGAACTACGGGTTGATTCACTCCGGATAATCCCTTTAAAGGCGCTCTAGGCGATGCTGTTTCACGTCACTTCTTGTTGACGTTCGAAGTATTGTCAAACAAAACGGAGGATAGCTCCAGAGAGGGTTCAAGCGTTATAAGTTATAGCTCACTCCTCCCCCTCCCTCCCATGCCTCCCGAAA
>JAGFZM010003842.1:0-15116 GCA_017657215.1 Limnothrissa miodon
ACATTCATGCACACTTACAGCCAAACACACACACACACACACACACACACACACACACAAAGACTGGTACACACAATGAGCCAGTGCCAACTCACCCCTTGTTTGAGTCCATCATTGGCCTGGTCCGCCACCTCTGACACAATCACTAGGGCAGCTGATGGCAGGAGGAGAATGGGAGGAAAAGGGTTAAAGTGCAGTTAATACGCACACACAGAAAAACACAATGTTCTGAGACGGCTGCGCCTGGGCCGCGGCCTGATAAACATCTGACTGTACAACACCTCCTATGAACACAGGCACAGGCCGCTCTGTGTAAATTGTTTTGTGATTGTGATTTAACCTCAACTGCTCACGGAAAAAAAGAGACCATAGACTGTGTCAGTGGGCCAGAGCTGTAGCCTACCTTGAGTGTCTTCATATTCTTTGGAGTCCGGTGAGAGATTGTTTAGGTAGTCTGAGGAGAGAAAGAGAGAGAAAAAAACTAAATGAAGAGGAAATCAGGAATAAAAGAATCTATATATGGCAATTCAACAAAATTAAACAGTCAACTTCATGTTAACCAGCTCAAATGTTAACAATGCTTTAGAAGCATATCAATCCAGCCAGCCATTTCTTGCTAGAGATTCACAAACAATGTTGTATCTCCCAATATTACAATGTACATTACGTATGCATTCAACACAAATTGACTTACTATTTACTATATTCCCTGTATTTCTGGGAATGCGCATATTTCCCTGCGCATACTTAAGAATATAAATGTTACCAGTGAAATTGGCAGAGAGCCTTGTCTACAGTGCATTATTGCACATGCCTTTGCTGACCTGTGAGGAGCATGCGGTATTGTAGCACTCGAACTATGACCTGCAGCAGCTGATGCTTCAGGGGTACCTGAACACCCCCACCATTCTCCACCTGCTCAGAGCACATGTACACACACACACACACACACACACACACACACACACACACAAAAGTGTCAATGTAATCCTTTTTGTAGTATATGTCACACGTGCACACACACACACACACACACACACACACACACACACACACACAAAGGCACAAATACTGCAATAGACATGAAAAACCCACAGGAACAAGCTGCATTTGTAAACAGGAAAGGTGATGACCCAGAGTCACCTTGAGCACCATTATGCTCCTCAATGTCATAGAAGAAAAACAGAAGGGTGAGAAGATAACCTTGGAAGGCTATTAAGAATACCTGCCCCCCCCCTCCCCATCACCTCCACAGCCCAGCGTTCTCACCAGTTCCCCATCATACGTCTCTGCCCCCCAGTTATATAATTTCACAAAGAAAGAGAGTGAAATGAATTGCATTAAAAACACTGCATTAAGAAGAAGAAAGAAAGAAGGGTAAAAAAAATCAATCTGCTGCTAATTGAGTTTGACAAGACTTTATTCAAGGTGGTGGAGACCTGCAGCTGTGGAGCAGCCCAGCGAGGGTGATAACAGGACACTGAGATAACCAGGGCCGTCCCACACTGGACACAAAGACAGATGGACAGAGACGGAGTGAGATGGAGGGGGAGCGAAGGAAGGAAGAGAAAGACTGGTAAAAAGAGGGAGACAGTCTAATGGGGAGGAGGGGAGAGAAAGATAGAAAGAGAGAGAGAGAGAGAGAGGGGGGAAAGATGGAAGAAGGAGGGGAGGGAGAGAGGGAGGGAGGGAGGGAGACTCCTTTCTCGTGCCAGCAGGATACAGCTCTGTGGGGGAGCCTGAATCTCTCCATCTCTCCTCTTCTCACCTCCTCCTCCCTCATTAGCCTCCTAGATTGACTGAAAGGGCCCCATTTAGAGAGGAACACTAATAGCCCCATAATGCGTTTATTGCCACACACACACACAAACACACACACATGCGCGCACACACACACACACACACATTGTCACACTTAAAGGAGAAGTCCGGTGTGACTTGGACCTGGACTGGAAGATGTTACCGAGTACAAACATATATCCAATGCTCACCTCCGTTCACCCCCAGCATTCCGCATTAAACTGTTTTTAGCCAAAGCTTTTATTAACCTTACACTGCTAGCTATAGGGGCATAGCTTTGCCTATGCAGCTAAATCGCTATTTTTACACCATTAACAAGGTTCAAAGTTACCCCACACTTCACTAGTAGACTTCTGAGGGCCCTGACATTTAAAACCAGACAATGAGAACTTTGAAAGTGTACAGGTACTTTATTAAAAAGACAGTTTATAAAGACAGTATCTTCTAAGAATTTCCCGGTCGCCACCATCTTGAAATTAAATCATAAGTCGATTGACGAGCTACAACCTTATAAATGTCTGGTCAAACTCTTTTAAGTTTCATCATTTGTTGGTGCTTTAGTGCTCATGTAGACAGTCACCATCAAAGTTCTCATTGTCTTGTTTTAAATGCCAGGCCCTCAGAAGTCTACCAATTCAGTGTGGAGTTACTTTGAACCTTGTTAATGGGGTAAAAATAGCGATTTATCTGCATAGGCAAAGCTGTGCCCCTATACTGTAGCTAGCAGTGTAAGGTTAATGAAAGCTTCGCCTAAAAACGGTTTAATGCGGAATGCTGGGGGTGAACGGAGGTGAGCATTGGATATATGTTTGTACTCGGTAACATCTTCCAGTACAGTCCAGGTCCAGGTCACACCGGTCTTCTCCTTTAAGACATACATATAAAATAGACTGAAATACTTGCCGTTGACAAAATACTTGCAATAGTACACACTGTTTTCAAAAGGACAAGTGTGATGAAAGATTCACATGTGACATGCATGCACACACACACACAAACACACACACACACACTACAAAAAGCCATTCTGTCACCTCAAGGCCAAATGTAGCCTTTAGACTGTCTGGACTCAACACTCGAAACAATCCAAGAGTCTTCCCAGCTGGGGACATGACATAACAACCCTCCTGCAAGCCAGCCTGCTCATGGTCACACACAGCAGAAGTCCCTTAAGACCTCTTTCTAACACTCTCCTTTTCTGCTTTTCCTGTCTTTTTAGGCACACACACACACACACACACACACACACACACAAGCTCTCGATCTCTGTCTTTGTCTTTGTTTTAGTGTCCTTGCTGAGGTGCACACTTATTTAGGCGGCTCATTCCTCTGCATTATTTCAGCCATGGTTTGATCTCTGCTTGTGTGCCAGGCCATGGCTGTATATATCCTTGTGTACAGATCCTAGTGCCAAGTGTCTGTAGTGGCACTCAGTGATTACTGATTTACACACTTCCAAAACAATGAGCTGATCACACTGTTTAAAACCCCACACAACACCGGGGTGGGGCAGATGGGGTGTTGGCGCAGCGGACAGCTTCTCTGGGTGCTAAATTGTAATCCGATTGACATTTGTGCTGAGGAAGACACTTGGCTGTGCGCAATACTTGGGCTCACTCACTCTCTCCCTCCAAACATACACACAAACATGCACACACACACACACACACCAACACTTATCTGGGAGAAGACAAGCTGTCGGCTGGCACACGGAGGGACAAGGCAGCCCTAACAAATCACAGTCACGTTCAGCTGAGTCTCCGTCTGTGTGCTGTGGTGTGGTGTGGAGAAGAGTGGGGAGGAGCAGCGTGCCCCTTTAATTGGTGGGGGGTTGTAGGAGGAGGCTGCTCCACTAATTAGCTTTTCTCTGCCTCATTGCCCCTGTGCCAGATTTGGCTCCCTTACCAGCTTGTTCTCACTTTATCTTGTGCCGTACACCTGCAGAACTTGCGAAAAGAGTATACACACACACACACAAGACAAGCACTACACACACTCTCCCACCTTCCACATTTTGTGTAACTGATGCCCCACAACTCTCTAAAGTCAGCACATGTTCAGAAATAAAGGCATAAAAGCATCTTTTCATGAGACTTTTTGACACAATTACACACCTACACACAACATACAGTAGAAATACACACATACTGCCTCAATAGTAACAAACAAATAACAACAAAACCTGAAGCGGCTATGCTATGATTTTCTACTCTCTCTCTCTGTTTCTTTCTTTCTCTCGTCCCATGCACACGTGCTGTGTAAACAGAATAAACAGTGCTGGGGTTGAGGACGCTTTAATCCTATCAGGATCCAGCTGTGATCTGATCATCCACCGGAGCCTCTTCATCTCTGCCACCCACACCTCTGCAATGAAATTACACTTCAGCTACAGTGCAATGCCAAATAAATAGCCTCCCTCACACTACAACACTCTAGCATGTGGACACACACCAGCATGCACACACACACTTACACACACATACAGACACACACACACACTTACACACACATACAGACACACACACACACACACACAATAGATGCCAGTAATGGAGGGAGGGGGTTAAACAAAAAGATAAGCATGCTGCTCTAAAGTGTAATCACATTGACTTGGTCCAGAGGGTTTCAATGTTTCAACAAAAAAAACCCTGTTCATATGAAGCTCAATATTGCATGGGCTTATAAGGGTGCTTCCACACTGGGTCCGTTTAACTGGACCGGACCCGAGTCCGGTTACTGCCCCAGACCCCTACCGCAGTATGTCTTTGTTCACATTAAACGTTTGTCTCCGCACCCTGGTCTGTTTATGTCATAAGCAGACACAAGCTTCCAGAATATCTTGCGTCAAAACGATGACAAAAAGTAAAGATTCTTTACATTCTTTAGAATGTTTGCTTAGCAACCTACTTCAGTGTTCTAGCGAACCGTACCCCAAACCACCTCTTTCAGGCGGACTCGGGTCCGGTCCCAGGTCCGCACCCAGGTTCGGTAGGGTACGGGACCTAGTGCACCCTAAGTGGCCCCCCAGTCAGATCAGGGTATTAAGGGATGCTCTACTGGCGCGGTTACCTCTTGAAGCTGCACTGGAATCAGTGAAAAAGATTCTCTTTAGCGGGGACTTCAAAAGCTGATGATTACAGTGGGGAGGACTGTGTGAGCGAGAGGCTGGCCAGGGGGTGATTGATGTGTAGGGATGAGTGTAATGCAGAGCTGGGCTGGGTGGGGGTGTGGTGGAGTGTGGGGCCGGGGCTGGTGGTGCTAGCAATGACTGCTAGCTCACTTATTCAGCTCTGACCTTTGAGCTCCTCTTCTCTGGCTGACACTTTCATCCCTTTCATTACTGTAAGGGTCACTCCCCACTCGCCCCAACAATCTTCCCCCAGTTCACTCCATAAATCAACCGCGGGTCCCCCCTCATATGTGTCTGGAGGGATATGGGTGCATGTGTGTGAGAGTGGGTGTGTAGGTAGAGGTGTGTCCATATGTGTGCATTTTCATTTTTGTAAATGTTGAACTTTACGGGTCAGGAGAACAGATTGTGCTGGAAAGTGTTTGTGTGTGTGTATGTGTGTGTGTGTGTGTTGCCGTGTGTGTGTGTGTGTATTTTTAGGCGAATGTCTGTGTTTTCCCACATGAATAACAAATAAATATCTCATTTGTGATTTGGGACTATATATGTAACTCTCTTTCACTCTCACTTGATACAGACTCAATAAGTCCAGCACGCAATATAGCATGTTAGCCTTATAGCCTAGTATTCACTAATGTAATCTTACTAGGAGAAAAGAGGCAGCCAAAGGCCAAAAAGGACAAGCAGATGCGTCCTGGGGAATTTAAAGAATGTGCTCTGTATTCAGTGGATCCTCCTGAAGAGACAGTCTTGAGCAGACATGTAGGCCATCTGGGCGTCGGGCTAGGCCTTGAAACATACGGCTGAGCAGGGATACATAGCCAAGAGTTATTCCATTGTGGGGAAACACTCCTGGAAAAGTGACTTTGGCTCATTGCTACTGACACATGAACAAAAGCTGGTGCTAGTAACTTACAAGGGGATCTGACAACACAGCAGTCTGGGTAGAACCAAGGTGAGAAATTGTGTGTGTGTGTGTGTGTGTGTATGTGTGTCTGTTGCTGTGTGTATGTGTGTATTGTATGATGAGGGGCATCAAGGCCAAATCAGCTGTTTCCACACACCAGGCTTTCACCATTCATTCCCCGAGTTCCTTGGTGAAGCCAGAGCTGCACTGGAGCAATGGTGAGTACCAGATGTTAATGAATATTTATGATCCCACACAGTTGGCCCCTTGTCGGATTGAGAATCTAACTGCGTCTGAAACACGCAAGTCAGTGTGGCAACCAATCGGCTTTAGATTAAAAGACAAAAAAACGGGCTGGGGGATAGTTCACTCATAAATATGCATGAACAATTGAAACGGTGGGTGGCCCTGTCCCCCATCCTGGTGTATGTGTGTGTGGGGAGGGCGGTAATGATCTAATGAGCGGTAAACACCGCACAAAGAGCAGGTGGATTTCTTTTCAACAGAGAGCACGGAAAAAGGTCAGAGATTGCAAGCAATGTGTTGCATCACAAAGCCCCCCCCCCCCCCCCCGCCCATTGGTGGAAAGAAAGCAGCCCACCCCCCCTCAGAGGGGAACTGACTTCATTATCAGATGAGCGCGTCTGCAGAGGTCCTCGAATATGAGGTGACCTCAGCCGGACCAGATCAACAGCCATTGATTCATCTCTGCGGGGACTCGGAGGCCTGAGTGGATATGGGAAATCCATACAGTGCATCTCTATTGTTTTCTCCTTAGGCCCAGTCCCCCAGCGTCTGCCACGTGCTCACCACTGAGGCAGCGGCTCATTCAAAGCCCCAAAACCACCTCTTGTAATCATCAATGTGATCACTGTGCCAGGAAAACAACACCTCTTTGAAGCGTACATTATATACCAGATACACAAGATAACCACAGAAATATGATCTATGAACTATGATCACAATTTCCAAAACAATGGCTCTTTAATCTAGTATCTACTAAACAAAAACATTCATTTTACTTTTGTTTTTTACAGTATAAAAAAAAAACATTTGAATAAAAACAGTTAGTAAGGATCACAAGTTACACAGTATTTTCAGAAAGGACTTTCTTATTAGCACGCACTGTTCTGGTTTCCCACCTGATACTGGGTGACGATGTCGGAGAAGGCCGGGTGCTGGTGGCAGCTCTCCTCTAGTTGGGCCATGCGGCGGTCATAGTTGGAGATGTAGCCGCTAAACACGGAGAACTCGGCGCTGCGAGTCAAGATGACGTCTACCACCTGCTGACTCTCCTCCCTATGTGAGGGACACACACAGTAGTCAGTGGTACCGTGCACAGAGAACCAACAGGCAGCAGTTTGCTACATTTAATCCAGCATTCAAACAAACAGAACTAGAAGCTTCAGTCCAAGTGTTGGGTGTTCCAATGCATCCGATGCATTGGATGCATTGAGTGTTTAAAGTGCTTCAAAGGTAATACTAACATGACTTTCACCTCAACAAGGTTGTTACCAATTATAAAAATCTAATTGTTTAGTTAATATATCAATGCATAACATTTGTTTTTCATATTTCTGTATTCTAGAAATAGACATTGTGTGCATATACTGCTTTAGCCAGTGATATACCGTACAAATCTATCTTGGCTGTGCTATTGACATCTGCGATGCATACATTTGATGTGTTAAAATTTGTTGGAAATTAGAATATGTTATTGCTGTTATTTACTCAGAGTGTGAAGTATTTACATTACTGGAGGCTACTCTATATAGCTATAAGATATATGCCATCTCTAAGATATATGCCATTTGATTACATTAGATGAGATGGGACCACTGTGCAGAAACATGGCAACACATTGGTGCTAATCCTGCCAATATTAGAACGGTCTCAGTCCGTTAACTGTATATCTAATTTAATTAAGGTGATAAAAAAGTGTCCCTGTGAGCTTCCATCTGTCAGCAGTATGTTTAAGTTATCCTAATGGAACCATACAAAAGCAATAGCCACCAAACAGCACTGAGTGCAAAACATACCTCATATCTCACTTTATATGTTTATAGCTCATATTGTGTGACAGGGTAATATATGAGATGACTAAAATGTGCGCATGCATGGGACTCGCTTGAATATCAAGCAGCTGTGCCAGCGTCCACACACATTTACGGTACATGTTATTGCTCGATGGCGTATTGATTGTGAATGTGACACACTGGGCTCACCATTGGCGGATGCGTTTCTCCAGCTCGGCCAGGATGCTGCAGTGCAGCTGGTAGATGTCAGGGAGGGGCCCCAGCATCTCTCCCAGGGCGTCCTCATCCAGAGCAGGCTCCCCATCCTCCCCCTCTGCTGCGGCCACAGCTTCCCTGAAGTCCTGTGGACATGACAGACAGGGAGGCATTGGCTCGCTCAGCATCACTATATCTCTCCCAATCACACATACTGCAGCACTCTCCTGACCTGTCCAAGTCACCCCTCTACACACACACACCCATATTGATTCATACCACTGATTGCTTCAATATAAATCTATCCAAAATCGTTGTCCACCAAAGCTTAGGCTCCTGGACAGGCCTACAGAAGTGTCCCATCAACATTGTTCTTTTGAGCAAAAATGCCCTGAGGTTAATACATGGTGTGGCTTAAATTTGAGAAATGACTGTAATAAGGCATTCTCTGGCACTTGTGCACCCCCTTCAGAATCACTGCCTCAGCACAAACCTGTCTTGACCTTTCCTCTACTGCAGAATGCTGGCCAGCGTCACTGTGGCATAACATGCAACCCCACCCAGACAGTGTCTGACTTGCTGCAGTGCATCCTTCACCTGCCCTGACGTCTCCACCCTGCACCATAGCAGCCATTGAGATCCTGCATTATCAAAAGAGGACTCATCTCATGACCCTATGTGGTGTTGTCAACATACGGCTTTGTCAATCTCTGCCTTTGCTGAAATGAGTCAGGGTTGAACTATACCGTAGATGCCAGTGTAGTGTCAGTGTCTGTAACACCTCTCCCTTTTCACAGGGAGTTTTGGCCATTACGCTCCTCTCCCTCTGACCTATTCCACTCCCACTGGGCTCTTCATTTCTCTTCCTCTCCATCCCCACTGCGCTCTGTGACACCAGTCCTCATTAGGGCGCTATTGGGTCGCACAGGTGCAGACACCAGACAGACAGACACCAGAGAGACAGACAGAGAGGCTCAAAGGTGGTGTGGTCGTGTTAACAACAAACAACAGCTGCGTGTGTTCAAGACAGACTCTTCGGTTTTGTTTTGTTATTTTGTTTTTCTCTGTGAAGAATTGTTGATATTTGAACTCAGTGCCAGTTACCGTACATCATACCCCTCCATTCCATGCGCCTTAATGACAGGTTGGAAATGCATACAGCTCAGCTCATCCACAGTTTTTTGGGTTGCAAACATAGAATAGAGAACTAAAGCACAGGAATGGCTGCAAAAACAAGAGCTCTTTAAAGCAAATAAGACTCTCTGAGCCACTGATTATGTATTCAAAATATAAATGCTTTTTTAAAAGTAGAATGGCTAATGTGATTGAATGGGTACATTCCTATGATGTCCTAGCCTGGGCCCGCCCCTACCTCCTGTGACGCTACATTCAATTTTGCAAGCAAATCAGTCTGGCCAGGCTGCCGTTTTAGAGGAATTATTTTTCCCAAATCTGTGGGCACCAATGAGAAACGAGCTTACGCATACGTCATTGGAATGAGTGGTCTGATTGGTTGTAGATTTGTCAAGTAGTATACAGAGGCATCTGATGGACGCAGGTTAAGCCCGCCTCCTAGAAGACGTTTAGTAATATAGGATGGCCAGACTAAGCTCCCATGAGCTTTGTCGCGCAAGCCAGGCTAATGATGTCCTTGACTGGATTATTCATGTAAGCAATTTCAGTTTTCAGTTTCAGAGTTAAAAATGACTTTGTTTGCTTTTGGGTGAAAAGATCAAGTCAATTCAAGGTCAAGTTTATGAATTAGTTTGAGGCACAGAACTGGTCTCAGGCATCTCTCTGGATAGAGATTTCTGAAAACACCATTAATAACCCAAAGCCTTGATGTGTCAGCCAGGACAGTGTGTTTGAACCTGATCAATTTCACTTTTCTGAGCCGGCTGACATAAAAACGTATCCTGACATGGGCTCCACACTGAAAGGTAATCCTCTGACACCCCACCTTGGGATCGCGCATTAATCAATCGCCATCGATTTCAACTGAGTCACAATTTGTCACTGCTTGTGTGAATCATCCTCTCTACTTTATGGCTCTCTGTGCATCCCCCATAGGGACAAGATGGTTGTCTGGTTGCCTGGTGTCTCTGCTTGACTGCTGGGAAATATATAAAGTGGGATCTGAGTGTAACTGTGGCCTAGATGGCCAACACCATATTTCACCTGTGTGAGGGTAATCCTAATTATACCATTGGTTAGTCCTTCTGTCTCGGCACAGAGGTAAAAGTAAACTCTCCTAGCTCTGCTGGGACACATTCACTGGCAGGGACGCAGATAAGGATGAAGGGGGAAGCCTGTAATGTGGGTAGCACGATAAAAAAATTTATGCATTCGTTAAAAAGTTCTGCGTTTGTTCACATTGTGCTGAAACACACAACAATTTTGTTTCCTGTGATAAAACAGGTGATTTCAGATTTGTGATGAGATTTGAGATAAGATTTGTGTTGAGATTTGTGGTGATCAGTGTGTTGGCTAATCTTGATCTGGCTAAAGCGCTAGGTCTTGATAAAGGCTGAACATCGTTTGTGAGGAAGAGGGAAAATAAACGGGTTGGAGGACTGCATGTACAGCCCTGTTATTGCAAGAGTCCTGCTGCTGGACAACAACAAAAAGCATAACTTCACTTCCCATTTGGGGACAGGGTCTGGAAATTCTCTGTATTTTTGTTATTCCGTATCAAACAATGGAACAATAGCCTGTGTGTTTTCTCCTGAACTGCTCTGCCGGTGGTCTGCTTTCCTCACTGTGCACGCAATGAGAGAGAGAGAGAAGAGAGAGAGAGAGAGAGAGGGGAAAAAGACACTGAATAAAAAGTATGCCGAGAAAGAAAGAGAGAGAGGGGGTGGGGAGAGGGGGAGAGGGAGTTCAGCACAGAAATGCTGAGAAAGCAATCAATTGAGGTCCATAGTGTTTGTGCCATTATCAGATAATGGGCCTCTCCTTCCAGGGGTGTGAGCTGCTCTTACAGTGTCCTGTATCTATCTCTATAAGCGATTACTGTAGCAACTAGTGTTGTTTGGCCAGTGATTAATATCAGCCTGAGAACGGCCTCACCGGCCCCGGCCATGTATGACACACGCTGAGGAGAGGGCATATCACTGATTTAATGACATCATCGGCTTAACATGGCTCGTGATTAATGGAATCCATTTCTTTACACACTACTTCTAATTGAGTGATACTATATAAATGTGTATTCCAAATTAATATCATGAAAAGAAACATATTTGGGTTTCCAGCATGGAAAAACACATTTTCATGAAGCAATCTGACAAGCTCATGTATTCTACTAATGAGTTGTAACTGCAGCAATTTACTTGCTGTCTTATGGTTATGGTTATATGAGGTTCATTGTATAGAAAAGTATGTTGGTTTGTAAAAAAAAGTATGTAAGTTTATGAGGTAATAAATTCTTGTGCCTTAATAATATAGTCACGGTACGATAATAACTTCACGCCTCGTATTACATTAGCATTCTTTAGTGTTAGAATGTGCAAATTCCATTGACCACAGCCTTTTTCATATTCAAATGAGCCAATTACACCAGGGTGTACAAACTAGAAGTCATCTGAGGCCACGCACCTTGCTCAAGGATATTCCCTTTCGTGCAAATTATGCCATAATTTACGTTCAACTTTGCACTGCTCAAATTACTGTGCAAATTTTGTGATTGAGGAACGAGACAACGTATAAAGGAAATCCCCTGTGAAGGTCACTCTCTGGCAGCAGAGGTGACACTGACTCTCCCCTCTGTGTGTGTGTGTGTGTGTGTGTGTGTGTGTGTGTGTGTGTGTCACCCATCAGATCGGTCACTCATCTTGAGAATACACACACCTCCCTGAGGACTCCATACAAGATACATGTTTTGACACTCGGGAACACAGAACTAATGAAAACAAATGCAAATGAAAAAAAATGCTGCCCTGACATTTCTAAAGTATTAGCACTCGCCAGCAAATACAACCCAAACACAGACTGCCCTGTGGGAACCGTTATAATTGCATGTTTTTACATACTGTACTGTCATTTCAAGGTGCCTTACATTTGTAGAGCAAACCTTCCACCCCCCAGGTGATTCGTAATATTTCAAACCTAACTGGGTTCACAAAGGACACTGGGACACTCACCATGTAAACAAAATGAGACCTCAGCCATATGCACATAAGAAGGTACATCAATACGAGACACATATCTGGCTCAGATGCATGGAGAGGACCCATTTATCAAATCAAATTTTTGTGCTACCTCATCTATGTTAATCTATGGGGAACTTTATGATTGAGAGGTATAAGCCCTAGCGTCCAGTTGACCTTTCCCGTTGTCGCATGTCTGCACGTCAGCTGGCCTCCTGACATAATCCCAGAGCTAGCAGACTCACTGAGGATGCTCAGTACTATGGCATGGTGCGTGTGCTCTGCGTCACACACTGACACAGACCTGCTGCAAACTGATGCTGTCACGCTGAGGAAGTCCATTCACTGTAAAAACACTGATAAACCTGTGCTTGAACTTCATTTCTTTTCTTTTGGAGGGGTAGGACTAAGGGGGAATAATTTCTCTCACTTATAAGAACAAATTGGAGCCAGTGGAAGAAAGGTCAAAACATCATCATTATACACAGCCAAGAGATGTTTAAAGCTTAATTCTCTTACCTCTTCAATATGTTTCAGAGCTATTACATGTCTGTAAGGATTAAAAAATAAACAAACATTAAACACCTTAAACATTAAATATCAAAAGCCTTGACGGAGAAATCTGGTGTGTATCAGTCAATAGTCCTTTTGTTCAAGGTCACTGAATGCTGTCAGTAAGAAGTAGAACCAGAGCCTGTTAACAATTCTGTTTATGTTGTGTCAAATATTGTGTAAAATATTTCTCATTCCTGCTGACGACTTCTGATGACCCCAAACAACAGGACTATATATGGATTCACACCGGATTTCTCCTTTAACTTTATGGGTAAAACTATGTCCATTTTTAGCTCATTACGCAATGCTAAAAAGATGCCACCAAATGCCACTAGATGCCTAAAATCTTCTGCAAGACTATCACTTTCCCTCAATTTGGGCTACTTACATAGTTACCAGGCAACATGTCAATTTGTTTTGGACGTTTACACTACTGTGTATGAAAATATTGTTCAGTGAAGCACTTCCAAATCCAATATCTGGGTGCAACGTTGATGTAATTGGCTGTCAGTTACTGTTGCACTGAATGCTATTGTGTGAATTAGTGGCGACAGTGATGAAGACAAGTCATGCTGCAAGAGGCTGAGTCCTGAATTCGTTAAAGCAGACACTTACTCCCTCTCCGAGTCCAGCAGCTCCTTGGCCACGTAGAAGGCTCGGGATCGCCCATCAATCTGAGTGACAGGAAGAGAAGCAGTGGGAGATGAATGCACAGGCGCAGCGTTTAAAAGGGTTTCGGTTTCAGCGACAAGGCTTGGCCACACACTGAACAGTCACGGCTATCCTGGAGGGGAGTTTTTTTTCCTCTCTCCTTCTCTCTCTCATCCTCTCTCTCCCTCTCCCCATTTCAGATTTGGCTGTCAAAACAAGACTGATCATTTCATTAAAGCAGAACATCAACGTGAAAGCTTTTCGCAAATGCACAGTTTAAAATTCAGATGCATTATGTATGAGCGGTTCTGGGTTTTTTCAGGCAACAACAAAGCGCCCATTGATTTGCACGCTAATCACTAGCCTCTGCACTGGCAGGATGTATATATTGGGTGGTTTGGGGCTGTTTGTTTGGGTCCCTTGGCCATTGCAGTGTCTCCATTTCCAATTCACAAACTTTTTGAAATGGATCATAAATGGCATTCAGATGCAGAGTCTGAGCTAGAGTGGCTTTGTTGAAATGAGAACACCTTTATGGAACCTGGAAGTATTTCTTGTTTTTCTCTCTCTCCAAGTTAAGAGGAAGATGAAGAGGAAAGAACAACATGAAAAGAGGATGAGTAATGGAATGAAATAATGAAAGTGAGAAAAAAGAGAGAAAAAAGAAGAAAAAGACTGAAGAATGAAGAGGTGGGAGAAAGAGAAAAAAGCGAAGGAAAATATAGACTGATATATTCAGTGTGTCTATTTGCACCTCATGTACAAATAGACAATATAGAAGTAAATAATACATAAATTACTTATACCAACAATAACAAACACATTTGCGCATGCATAAAAACTCTGCGAATGTCTGTCAGTGAAATAGGCTATGTAAGAATATTCTTAATAACATTGGCAATGGAAAAAGGTGTTTTATTTATTTTTATTTGTTATTGTATTCATCAATAAGTGAATGAATACAATACATTATTTATTAGTATTGCAACATTGACAGAAATGGTAAATTGTTGTTTAGCAGCCTACAATTGTTGTTTAGCAGCCTACAAAAGCAAAACAAACTTGCAACAGACTTTCAGGAGTAGTGTAGTATCTGTGTAAACTAATTGGATGGGTTTATATTACAATATAAAATATAAAAATTTTCACAGGTTTGAGTAAAGAACTACAGGTAATAATAGTGTAATTCAGCACTGCTGACAGACTTTGGCGATAACGCACACTGTTCGCGTGCTTAGAAGACTCTTAAAGGAATTATCCGGAGTGAAACAACACGTAGCTCTGTTGATTCACGTTGCTAAGTGCTATCCATAGGTATAAGAAAGACAGATTTTCATGCACGGTAGACCGAGTAACGAAACGGCAGCCAGCGCTAACTGATTAGGGCATGTCAGTTTCGTTTTCATATGCCCAATGTGCTTAGCGTTAGCGGCCAGTTCGTGAATTCGGTCTACGTTGTACCTACTGCTGTCATTCTGATACCTATAGACACCATTTGACAGCCTCAGTCAACAGAACTACGGGTTGATTCACTCCGGATAATCCCTTTAAAGGCGCTCTAGGCGATGCTGTTTCACGTCACTTCTTGTTGACGTTCGAAGTATTGTCAAACAAAACGGAGGATAGCTCCAGAGAGGGTTCAAGCGTTATAAGTTATAGCTCACTCCTCCCCCTCCCTCCCATGCCTCCCGAAA
>JAGFZM010003843.1:0-10348 GCA_017657215.1 Limnothrissa miodon
ACACGCACAGGTTGACACGTATGTCTTTACCTTCGAATGTCTTCACAAGAGAAGGGCTGAACATGAGTGCTGGCACTTTCGCTGGCGCTCCAGGAAAGATCCCTATGGATATGCAAGTCAGTTACTAATTGCAACTGCTGAGACCACCCACCAAGAGACCAGACAAAGAAAAGGCCTAACAGTGGGAGGAGCTGGTGCTTCTCAGTCCAGAGTTTCTGCTTACCTGCTAATTGCCCAATTGTGAGTTTCTGTCAGCTGATGAGTGTCCTTCAGCTGAATTAGTTTTAAAGTTGAAACCACAGCAAATGCTCTCAGGTTCTTCTGTGTAGCTTTCTCTGAGTTATCCAGTGTATGCAGTTGGTTTTTAAGCTGTTCCTTTTAGTGAGAACACCACCCACCAAGAGAGCAGACAAAGAAAAGGCCTAACAGTGGGAGGAGCTGGTGCTTCTCAGTCCAGAGTTTCTGCTTACCTGCTAATTGCCCAATTGTGAGTTTCTGTCAGCTGATGAGTGTCCTTCAGCTGAATTTGTTTTAAATTTGAAACCACTCAGCAAATGCTCTCAGGTTCTTCTGTGTAGCTTCCTCTACACACCTGGGCAATGAAACACTGCAGACAACTCTACCACCCAGTCTGCCAGATTACAAACCATTAAAAGAGCTGGAACAGGTGGACTTGTCCGATTCAGTGACAAGGAATCAGAGAGGAACAGGAAGTTCCCCTGATCTGGTGTCACTATCCCCATCACCTCCACGCTTGAAACTCCCTCCAAGTTTGCAGAGGATGCTGCCCATAGCACGGCTGTCTTTTAGCCCTAGAAATTCGCTCAACACCGGACTGTCTTTTAGCCCTAGAAATTCACCACGCACTGCGGATAGGTCTGTCAACAATGGACTGAAAACTCCAGCCTTTCTTAAATCCTCTGTCGCCTTCAAAAAGCGCAAGGCACCACAGCCCCCAGACCAGAGATATGGGATGGAATGTACACAACTGCATAATACTTCTGTTTGATATGTTGTGGGTCCCTGTGCTGAGAGTGTTTTGAAAAACAAGCAGGGACCCAGGATGCCCTTGTCCTTTATCCCAGTGCTCACAAGGAAAAGAAGAACCTGTGTGCATTTAGCCAGAGGAGTAAACCAATCTAATCTCCTGCATGTTCCTAAACAATCTCAGAGTGGTCCAGTGAATCAGTGCCCCGCACTTACTGTTAAACTAGCTCTTCTTAATATCAGATCACTTTAAAACAAATCATTTTTAATCAATGATCTTATATGCACACACAAACTTGACTTTCTGCTTCTAACTGAAACTTGGCTGGAACAAGGAAACAGTTGTGCTACCCTCATTGAGGCAGTTCCTCCAAATGTCAATTTCATGAGTGTGACAAGAGCAACGAAAGGAGGAGGGGTTGCAAAAATATTTAACATCTTTTCGGTGCAAACAGATATCTCATGGTGACTTTGGATCTTTTGAGTACATATGTGCACTTGTTAAGGGTTCCCCCTGTATTTTATTATTGACTATTTACAGACCTCCAAAACATTCAGCTAAAGTTTTTCTTGAAGAGTTAGGTGAATTGCTAACAAATATTTGTTTTTTTGCAAATATAAGTTTTGACTGTCTAATTATATCTGGTGATTTTAACGTATATGTGGATAATCCAGAAAACACATATTCTAAAGAACTACTTAGACTAATTGACACTTTTGGCCTAACCCAACATATACAGGTTCCAACAAACTCTCATGGTCATATTCTTGACCTACTCATCACAAAGGGTCTTGATGTCTCTACAACAATTAAGGACTTGGCTTTGTCTGATCATTATTGTATTTTCTTTGACGTTTCTATGTTTCCTCACACACAGAACAAGGCTTTGACTATAGAACGGAGAATCTTAAATTACAATGCAGGTTTTCTCTTAGAGCAAGCTCTCTCACAGCACTCAAGTATAGATTCAGATTCTGTAGATGACTTACTGACCAATTTTAATTCTAAGATGACACAAATTATGGATAATATTGCTCCGTTAAAAAACAAAAGAATCACTGATAATAATAAAGCACCATGGAAACAAAACCAAGCTGTTAAACTTTTAAAAAGGGAGTGTAGGAAGACTGAAAGAAAATGGCGTAAATCAAATCTCCATGTCCATTACCAAATCCATAAAGAGATGCTAAGCAAATATAACTATGAAATTTGTAAAGCAAGACAGTCTTTTTTCTCCAACATTATCAAAAAGAACTTGAACAATGCTCGTGTACTATTTTCTACAGTTGAGAAGCTAACAAATAAACCATCACAATTAGCACCTGAGCTGCTCTCAGTAGATAAATGCAATGAGTTTGCATCTTTTTTTCAGAGGTAAAATTGATAAAATAAGACTGAACATAACTTCACAAATATCTCAAACGCTAGAACCAATGTCTTCAAAGAGATTGGAACTAAACACAATGTCAACATTTAGCTTTATTGACTATGAAACGCTTGAGAAAACAAGAAAAAAGAGAGAAAAAAAGAGAAAAAAGCTCTTCTACATCCCAACTGGACGTTCTGCCAACCAGCTTTTTAAAAACTGTTCTACACCTTGTGGCACCTGACGTGCTCCGAATTGTAAATTCATCTTTGCAAAGCAGCATTTTCTCTAAATCACTAAAGACAGCAGTTGTTAGACCACTGCTGAAAAAGAATAATCTGGATGTTTCAGTGCTTAACAACTACAGGCCAATATGAAATCTACCGTTCATTGGAAAGATAATTGAAAAAATAGTATTCAATCAATTAACTGCTTTCTTGACATCTAATTGTTGTTTTAATAAGTTCCAGTCAGGTTTCCGGGCTAATCACAGCACTGAAACAGTGCTTGTTAAAGTTGTAAATGACATACATCTTAATACTGATGCAGGCAAAACATCTGTCTTTGTGTTACTAGACCTCAGCGCTGCCTTTGATACTGTTGATCACAACATACTGCTACATCGACTTGAACACTGGGTTGGGTTTTCTGGTATAGTTCTCAAATGGCTAAAATCATACCTACAAAATAGAAGTTTCTTTGTTGCCATGGGCTACTGTACTTCAACACCTATGTCATTGACCTGTGGTGTCCCCCAGGGGTCAATCCTTGGACCATTGCTTTTTAACCTTTACATGCTTCCACTTGGACAACTTATCATGAACAACTCAATCTCTTATCATAACTATGCTGATGACACCCAGATTTATTTAGCTTTGTCACCTAATGACTTTGCCCCCTTTGAATGTCTCTATCAATGCTTGGACCAAATTAACAACTGGATGTCACACAATTTCCTCCAGCTTAACACAGAAAAAACTGAATTATTTTTGGAAAGAAGGAGTCAATGCTCAAAATCTCCTCTGTCCTTGGGGCTTAAAGCAAAAGAGTCTGTTAAAAATCTTGGCATCATCATTGACAGTGATCTAAACTTCAGCAGTCACATGAAGGCTATCACCAAATCAGCCTTTTATCACTTGAGAAACATTACCAAACTGAGGGGTCTAATGTCAAAAAATGATTTAGAAAAACTTATCCATGCCTTTATTTCCAGTAGGGTTGATTACTGTAATGGTCTGTTCACAGGCATTCCTAAAAAGACCATTAAACATCTTCAACTGATCCAAAATGCAGCTGCCAGGGTTTTAACATGTACAAAAAGAACCAGCCACATTACCCCAATTTTAAAGTCATTGCACTGGCTTCCTGTAAATTATAGAATTGATTTCAAAGCATTGCTACTTGTGTTTAAATCACTAAATGGGATAGGACCTAGTTACTTGTCTGACATGTTTCAAAAATACATACCACCTAGGTGTGGCGAAGCAGCTTTCAGCTACTATGCATCTCAGATTTGGAACCAACTTCCTGAAGATATAAAAAATGCCCCTACTGTTACCAGCTTCAAAACCAAACTTAAGACCAAACTTTTCTCTGATGCTTTCTCTAAATGATTAATTTATTTTGTGAATTTTGGGGAAATCCTTATTCTAAAATTATTTAAATTTTCTGTCCTTTATCAACTTATTATTCTTTTAACTTTTTACTCTTTCCTTTAATCTTATTTGTTTGTTTTCTTACTTTATTTTATCCACTGTTTTTATTTTCTGTCTTTGCAAAGCACATTGAACTGCCTACTTTGTGTATGAAATGCGCTATATAAATAAACTTGCCTTGCCTTGCCTTGCCTTTTATAAGCGTATTAAAAGCATACATCAAAAGTCAACAGACTTCTTTAACCATTGCCTGCATATACATCAAGTCAACAGACTTCTTTAACCATTGCCTGCCAGTATATATTTATTAAAACGGCACTAAGCAACATTCTGTTTTTCTCTCTCATGAGCTCCCTCTAAAGACCGCTGTATTGCATTGTATTGCACTGCATTCTACATTGCAACCCACATTGAACATTGCAAGTGCTGTATCTACCGCTATTAGCCACGGTGGCGCATTCTACACCGTTCGTTCGCCGTGTAATGACTAATTTTAGCATCCTAAACAGTATGAAACGGATTAATTAAATGAAAAATGTTGCATAGTGGGCCTTTAAGAGGCAACATAGTAGTTTTCATTATGCAATTTATAAATGCGAATTGAAGTAATTCAAGTTTTACACTTCTCCTACCCCTACACACTCACACACACCCTTGCTGTCTCACTCACTAAGATAAATACACTCTTTTTTTGCTTTTTGCTCTCTCTCTCTCTCATTTTATATTCATTTTTTCCCACTCTCCCACCTAACCAACGTAGCTAACATGGCTGGTCCTCCCCTGGGCATGAATCCGGCCCAGTCTCGCATGGAAATGGCAAAGGACATCAAGGATGAGGACAAACTCTACAAGTTTGAAGGAGTAATCTACTTGTCTATCATGAGCCCAGCTGAAAACCTGGCGGGCATTAAGACCATGGAGGCGAGGGCGGATGATGTGATGCTGGTGGCCTATCCAAAATGTGGTGAGTTCCGTGTGTGGGAATGCACTGGGGGAGGTGTGGAATGCTTTTAGGGAAAAGGGGAAGTGTGGAATGCTTTCAGAGATTTTCCTGCCAGGTTGTTTCTGGTTTCGTGTGGATAGGAGGAGAGATTATTCCGGAACTGCTGTTGCATAACGAAAGAATGTTTAAACATTTAAGTTTGCAGAAATAGTATTCTGGACTTTGGACTTTAATATGTACATGAATGCACTGCACACACACACACACACACACACACACACACACACACACACACACAGACACACACACACAGACACACAAAAGCTGCTACAACACAGACAGTTATCTAAACCCAATTGTTGTCTTTCCCAATTTTCCCAGTAATAAGTTAACTAGCATGTTCCTTCTGCACTGAAAGTGATAAGTGTAGCAGAATGTGAAACAACAGGAAAAAAGCACCCTGGCATCAGGTTACAGGATGTTACACAACATATGTGTGTGAGGACAGCAACAGACCTTGGACATATAGTCGCTACCCTTTTCTGTGAGTGCAACTGCACAGGAGTAGTCCAGGAGTTCACAGACACCGGGGGAGAAAGATGGAGGCAATGAGAGGCAAAGCAATATTGAGAAAATAGAGGAAAAAGTTTCAAAAGAAGCCTTGAGCACTATATGTCAGTCTCATTAAACCTGAGTGATGTAAGTTTGTCTCAAAAGATATTTTTCAGCAGTGTCATATTTTGTTCTAGATTTCATAGTTAGCAACATCCCAATAACATCAGCAACAAAGAACCTCATTCTCCGTCAGTCACTGTAGCTGTTGTCTACACCAACATGAGAAACACTAACTCTAACCCTTGCCATTCATGTAATGTCAATCGAATTTTCATATTTCATATTTTAACTATTTTTGCCATGTCAGCACTTGATAAATCAATTAATAAATAAGGAATACAAATCTTTGGAGCTTCACCCTCTTTACACCCAATGCTCACACCTCTTGTTTGATTGAACTGTTGATCTCATAGGATTTAATTGTATAATTGTTTACACCCTATGCTTACACCTCTTGTTGACTCCGTAGGATTTAACTGGATGGTGGCTGTGCTGCGTAAAATCATGGCTACTGGCGACGGGAAGAAAGAGATGCCAACCATGCCCCCACTGATTGAGTTCTTCTCCCCTGACACACAGAAGGTGAGGAAAGGCCTCGTCATTACAGTCATTTCCTTGGTTTGCTGTACGCAGTATGAACCAGGTATGAAGCAACATGGATCCCGTCATTTATGATTTTGTTGAATTATGTTTATGGCCAGAGTATATGCCCTGATAAACAGCTGAAACTGAATGCATAGTACGGCGCTTAGACTGCACAATGGTCCTTGCCGTGGTACTTCCTGTGGTACTATTTGATGTCCCTTTACTGAAGAATGGCTATTTGAAGATTCATTTTCATCTATTTTTGTATGTGGTAATCATTTTAAAAAGCAATAAGGGCCCTAAGCCTGTTTCTCTTCTAGCCCCTCAGAAGCTCCGGGTAACCAGCACCCCTCAGCCGTGAAATATTCACCATTGACTATACAGTCAATAATATCCACCATTGACTATACTGTCAATAATATTCACCATTGACTATACTGTCAATAATATTCACCATTGATTATACTGTCAATAATATTCACCATTGACTATACAGTCAATAATATTCACTGCATAGATGACTATACAATTATATTTACAGCATAGAGGAGCCCTTTAGGGCTTACTGCGTAATTAAAAAACAAAACAGTGTCAGAATCAGTAACAATAAATCAGATTGAGGAAGAGAATGGCACTCCATTGAATAATTTTCATTAAGACAATACATTTAGACAAGGCTTTTCTGCTTAAAGTTGAGGACAGTAAGAAACATATGCAAGTATCATATTCTCTCTCTCTCTTTTTCTCATATTCTCTCTGTCTCTCTTTTTCTTATTCAACAGTTCATGGCCCAGCAGCCATCTCCGCGTTTCTTGGGAACACACTTGCACCCTGAAAACATCCCAGTTTCTTTTACAGAGAAGAAGACCAAGGTCTGAACAGAACATGAGAGCATGTAACATAACTCCCAGCCTGGTGCACCATAACACCATTTGTCCTTTCACTTGTGACCAGTGTCTGCTGTCTATCAATATTTTATCTATCAATAGTTTTCTCCCTGTCCAGATACTCTCTGTCAGATGGACAGAGAGATCCCTGACTGTGCTTCAGTGTGTGCTTCACCTCAATGTGTGCTGAGTTTATTACAATTATTCATTACATCCCAACCAGGGAGTTTCACATTGGTTAAATGATCAAACCAGATGTGTTATAAGCTTTGTGTCGAGAGAGGGCAGTAGTTTTATAAGCCTTGTGTGGAGTGGGCAATCGTTTTATAAACCTTGTGTGGAGTGGGCAGTAGTTTTATAAACCTTGTGTGGTGAGATAGAACAGGACAGATACTGAACTCTGGGGTGCTTCTAGGGTGTAGAGAAGAGTGAGAGAAAACCAATAATAAAAAGCCATCAATTGGAAATGTTTACAAAACCATTTGTTAAAACCAACCATAAAGAAATTAAAAGTGTGCAGCAGAAAAGTTCTTCATCTCTCTTATCACCACAACAACTCATCTGCAAACTGGACAAATTGGGCCTCAGCACCTCCCTCTGCAACTGGCTGCTGGATTTCCTCAGCCAGAGGCCTCAAGCGGTGCGTGTGGGGAACAATGTCTCAAACAGCATCACCGTGAGCACGGGGGCTCTACAAGGCTGTGTGCTCAGTCCGCTGCTCTTCACCCTGCTGACACATGACTGCACACCAACCTACAGCTCCAACCACCTTGTGAAGTTTGCGAACGACACAACGCTGGTGGGGCTCATCACCAAGGGCGATGAGACCCACTAAAGGAAAGAGGTTGAGCTCCTGACCACGTGGTGCAGAGACAACAACCTCCTGCTAAATGTTAGCAAGACCAAGGAGGTTATTGTCAATTTCCAGAGAGGCCACACCTGTTACCACCCACTGACCATCGACGGCGCCAAGTTCCTGGGGTGCACATCAGCGAGGACCTCTCCTGGACTACCAACACTTCATCACTGGCCTTTCCAGCTGCATCACTGTGTGGGGCGGTAGCTGCACTGACTACAACAGAAAAGCTCTTCAACGCATTGTGAGAACAGCTGAGAGGATAGTTGGTGGACCACTCCCCTCCCTGCAAGACATCTACACAACCCGCCTCACCCGCAAAGCCATCACAATTGTTAACGATGCAACCCACCCCGCACACTGTCTGTTCAGCCTCCTGCCTTCTGGAAAGAGATACAGAAGTTTCCGTTCCCGCACCACCAGGCTCACCAACAGCTTCATCCACCAGGCTGTGAGACTGCTGAACTCTCTTCCCTCCTGGCTCCCAGCCAGCAGAACCACCAGACTGGAAGGAGTATAGGAAGACAGATTGGACTCTACCCACCCTCCCCCCTCACCCCCAACCCACACACACTCCCCAACAAGGAAACAAACACTCTGAACTAAGAACTAAAAACAACACTCTTGAACACTTACTATATGTTATGTCTTGTCTTGTTATATCCTGTATGTTACCTTAGTATACAGTACTTGCCCTAAGACTTCTCGCACTTTTTTAACATTACCTTAATGTTTAGAACTGTTTTTGTTGTGCATCTGCACTTTATTGTTGTCAACGCCTACGCATGGGACAAGTGTGAAACGTAATTTTGATTCCTTTGTATGTCAAGTACATGTGAAGAAATTGACAAATAAAACTGACTTTGACTTATCAGGGCTCTCGTACAGTAGCATCAGTTGCATTCAAAGCAGCATGAGTTTAGGTTGAAACTGGAATGAAATGGGCCTGTGTATTCTGTTATGCAAATGCACTATGCAATTAGACTGTAACTGGTACTGCTGTTTGTTTTTTTGTGAGGGGGTTCGGGCTGCGATCAGCCCCAGAATTGTTTTTACTGAAATTGTGACACACTGAAAACCCCACCTCATCAAGCATGACCTTTGACCTTTCAGATGCTGGTGGTGTGGAGGAACCCCAAAGACACACTGGTCTCCTACTTCCACTTCATGAACAAAAACCCAGTGCTGCCCAAGGTGGAGTGGGACCAGTTCATCTCAGACTTCATGAGTGGAGAAGGTAGAGACAATGAAGGCTCTGTATTCAGTAGTGAAGACATGAGTATGAAGGCTCTGCGGTAGTCAGTGTGGTGACAAATGCATTTTGTTTGTGTTAATTAGTGGCTTGGGGTTCCTATTTTGACCACGCCCTTGCCTGGGATAAGCTTCTAGGTGATTGTAACTTATGAGGATCTCAAACAGGTAAGGTTACCACACACACACACACAGACTAAAAATGCTTTGACACATGCAAACAGACACCACGTCCACCACATCTGAAACACACACACACAACACACATCCTTGTTTTGCCATCACTGAAGGAGCAGAAGGAGGGAGTCAGGCAGATCTCCCAGTTCTTTGGCTTCCCTCTGACCGAGGAGCAGCTCCAGGACATCTGCTCAGAAACAACCTTCAGTGCCATGAAGGAAGGCAGCTCTCATGGCAAAATGGGAGATATATTCTTCAGGAAAGGTAGGTTGGATCTAGAGCTGGAAACGGGCCTGAAAAGTAAGGCCTGACACGGCCTGAGCCCGACAAAATTCGGCCTGAACCCGACAAGTGCCTTTTGACTGACAGCTTTTTAAAGCCCGAACCGATTTACAGCCTGGAATTAATATTAATATAATAATATGCACAGGCACACAACTCTACCTAATCTTTTCAAGAATCAATCGTTAGGCGTGTACATTATTTATTCATTTTTAACACTTAAAAGACCCTGCGCTGTGGCTGGCTCAACCAAAATATAGGATAAACGGCACACTCCATCCTCCGGTTCACCTCATCAGCATCCATTTTTGCATCTATCGTGCTGTCGAAATGCAAATCCTGGCTGTTCCTTACCGCAAAAGGCATGGCGCAAGCCTGAGCCCGACCCATAAAAATTAAGCCCGAACCTTGTCCCGTCTGGCCCAGTCGGGTGTGGGCAAAGATTTCCAGCTCTAGTTGGAATGCAGCTCTTTTGGCAAAATGGGAGATATCTTTTTTAGGGAAGGTGGGTTGAAAAGCAGCTCTCATGGCAAAATGGGAGAAATCTTCCTCAGGAAAGGTGGGTTGGAATGCACCAACACTGACGAGTACTACTCCTAGTTCCTGCCGGTAGAGGAGAGCCTTGCTGAGCATCTTTGCTTTGTCATATCTCACTTGAACTGTCTCTGGAGCTCTGTGTTGGTTGGTCTTTGTTCTTAAGTCATGTTCAAAATCTCTGTTCATGATTAAGTGATATTTTACAT